>JAITYZ010001964.1:0-41116 GCA_027744595.1 Paronellides praefectus
CGGCGATATTTTCGTAAGGCGCTATCTCGTACAGCAATGAGCAAACACGTCTATTTTTGTACTGAAACTTTATCCCCTTTCAAGTTGCATGAATGAAAACTTGTTAACGTTTTTAAAAAGTCAAAAATAGCAGGCGTAGTCAGAAATTGAATATAAAATGAAAACATACGACTTCTTGAGGATCGTCTTTCCACAAGAAAATAAAAAATCATTTTAGTTCAGAATTTAATCCTGTGCCGATACTATTGTATGTATCGCATGTATCATAGCTATATGTCTATATACATATATATTTCCCTCTCTGTTAGAATTTTATCGTACGCAATGCAATGCACGGATGTAGAATTTATCTACGAAAGAATTTGGGCGGATAAAAAAAACTTGATATGCAAAATGCGCCATAAAATTTTTACACCTCATCAATCAAAGCAGAGGGTATAATGTTTGAGCTGATTTTTCGATTGATCAAAAGAAAGGCGCTCAGTTGCTATTCTACATACTAGAGTATGACCTACAAAAAAAGTCTCATGTATTTGTATGCTATGGTAAAAGTACCACGGACACACAAAAATCTTGTGATATATGTTGAAATCCTGTCTGTAAAAACATCTTGCCTTCCACATGCAAAACTTGCAAACGTTGCGGGCATTCTTCTCAAGGCTGAGCTTCACTGATATGAAGATGCTTTAGTATTATGTACGGTGTATATCGAGATATTATTTTCAATGCATATATTATAATATTATGACGCTAAGTGTTTACAGAAGATCAAATTTGATATAAAGCAAGAAGTGTAAATTTCAAGCGTTTATATAACAGGCGTAGGGTCTCATTTGACGTGACGGCGATATTTTCGTAAGGCGCTATCTCGTACAGCAATGAGCAAACACGTCTATTTTTGTACTGAAACTTTATCCCCTTTTTTTGTTTATACAAAAACAAATTTAACACAAAAGGAAATAAAAAATAACGCTGACATGTATATTGTGCCATTCAAAAGTCTACGAGCCTGTTAGAATATACGGAGGCGGTAAAAATCACGTCAGCGTTCTTATAACGATGAACAACCAACAAAGCCATTCAAATGAATTCCTACACCAAATTCTATTTAACACCGGAGAAAATATTTATGCAAATGAATGGCATTACGTTTGCTACTCAATCTGGAAAAACTAATACGAAAATATAATACACCTATCCATGTAATAACAATAGTACCAAACCGACATACGTCATAAATTGCATAAACTTGTGTAATCCTTTTAAACACATAAATTAGAAGCGTTCTTTATCTGCCGCCTTTAATCTCGTCTGAGAATTAATTTCGTTTAATGTGTATTTTTCCTCCCTGTCTATTGACAACTTTCCCTATTTCAGTCCAAGAGAAAGAGGAATATCAGAATATCGCATATCCGGTTCAAGATTACTCCGACAAGGCTGACAACATTATTTATGTAGTTTGATGTCTTACTTCAAATAATTGAGAAAATAAGACAAGATTTGTCTTTCAGATATATATGCATCCCTCAATACATACATACCTAGCTAATACATGTGCCTATATATTAGGTGTGGTGCAAATTAATCTTCTAGTTTTCTGTGGTATTATGCATATAAATTGCAGAGAGAAGCGAGGGAAAAGTAAATAAAGCTGAGAAAACGGCATGCCTCTGACATCAATTGAATCTCTTTGTCTTCATTATATTATATGTATTGTATATTGCAGCGGAGTATTGACGAGATTGGGAAAACAGGATATATAATGCTGTGCACACGCTACACACGGTACGGTTTGGTTTTGGTAAGTTACGGAATATCTGGTTACACTCTGAACTGAATCATTTCAATTTCAATCGCAGCTGCATGGAATACATATCTACATATATAATTCTTGTTTCTGTGTAGTCCATTACTCTAATTGAAATGGAATTGGAGAACAAAAGCAGGACGAATAAGTCACATAATATATCACTTTTTCGGGTTTATTTCTGTGTACGCAAATGTAAAACGTAATATGCGAACGGGTAATAAATTTGATAAGAAATACGTGAACTTTGTATATATTCCTTGCTTTTTAAGTGTTTACCAAAAAATAGCATTTTAGCTATATATGCAGAGTAGTAGTGACGCGTTGTGTGTGGTGTACGCGACGTGAGTTATTGACACACTTAAATTATTACAACATTTATTGGAATATACAAACCATTATAGAAAATGACAACATAATGGATTTTTAAAGGGGGAAAAACGTACCAAAGCGATGTTGGCAATAGCAGCGGCAACCTGGAAGAAAATGGAGGTAGCGTTTTCAAGAGCGACAACCTCCAAAAACCACATAACAGCCAGAAGAGGTAACAGCATAGCAGAGGCTCGGATTCCATTTCCGATAACCTTCTCATCCAGACTATGTTCGTCTATGACATCGGCAGCATTACCCGACGAGTCATGCCATAGTTTTCGTAGTGCGAGCAAGTGTCGTAATGCCAGGACCACAAGGAGAGTGTTCATCTGTAAAAAAAATCAACAAGAGAGCAAAGATGAGGTTAAAATTTCAAAAATTTATACTTGATTTAAACCTTATATAAAGTATGTAATGTAATGCATGTATAAGTATGTAAGCAACTTAACTTTTAACATTATATACATGTTATATGTTTACCAAGCTTCAAACATTTAAATTCAGACTTGATGCCAAAAAATATGGAAATTTTTTTCCTCCGCTGAAAATGAGATGTTGACAGCTGTCGATAAGTCATTGTTGTGCAAGGATTCTTTCAGAACTATCTTCTTTAAAAAATACAACTTTTCCTTAAACTTAACTTGGAAAAGAAAGGAAAAGTTTCATACTTTTAGCAAGCAGTGAGCAGAATGCTATTATCATGATCATCATAGTCATTTGCTATATAAGCTATCATCAACCAACATTTTTTTTTGGTTTTTCCCTTTAAAGAGATGTAAAAAATTGGGGCATTGTAAGAGATAGGCAATATGTATAACATGGAGAAGTGAAAAGATGAGGTTTTAAGCTCTCCCTGGCAAACTGCCATTAGAATTAACATAAACGATGCCACCAACACCATGAGGCGCCATCAGGATGAAATGCTTAACGATATTTCTTTGAACAAAGCATAAATACATACATATATGTCGTGTACCTATGCGCTTTATTATTATAAAAAAAGTGTGAATACAGTTTATAATATTTTATTTCATAGAGGCCCATCCATAGTCCTCTGCTCTGCTGATAAAATACCGTAAACTTAACGATTACCATCGTCCTTTTTTCTTTGCCTGGTCACATCAGTCGAGTTATTTTGAATTCAAATATCATTAGCATTACCTCGCTCATAGAAGCATGCCTATTTTGGAGAAGAAAAGGATGCGCATTTTCCCCGAAGAAAAAAGTATACCCTTTTTCTAAAGATGTTTTTTTCCTCTCTGGTGTTACTAAAAGGGTTTTCTCCTTTTCTCTAGAAAGTACTTTGATATATTAACGTAGTTGCTCAATCACTGTGTAGGTATTAGAATACATATTCATTCAAGAAAAAAAGTTTATAAGTGGAATAGGGAAAGCAAAAGCAACACAATGGTACTTAATACAAAAACTTGGTCCATATTACAAGAAATATTTAGTTAATAGTACGAGCAAAAGTTTACGAGTATATTTTTTTACCCCTGTTTTTTCTTGGCGAACAAGTACGAGTCTTAAAGACTGTGGTAATCTTTGCATGACAAGTTTTTTTTGGTGCTCGCTCTCTTTTAAGCTAGCTTTTCTTTTCTTTTTTGGTGAAAAAAGTATGAGCTTCACATTAATGGAGGTAGGCTCCACCCTCGACACTTAAATCATGATTTACTCAATGAGGGAAAAAGGAAAGACAAACAGGAATATGCTGTTGATATGTGTGCATACATAATATACATCCGTATATTTTGTACATACAACATAGAGAGTAAAAAGTGTTTTGGTACAACAAGAGGAAAAAGAGAGCATGTGGAGTGGAATGTTGTAATGGGAGCCCAAGAAATGAACGTTTCAGCATTAAAAAAAAATTCGTAGCACGCTATTCAAAACAGGCAACTTCAAGTCAAGTCAAAAAAGAGAATATATGGTAAACTTTTTTCATCATACATACATATCATAGATAGCATAATGTGTTTATTGTCTGATGCTTAATATGCATGTATTACTGAATATCGAATTTTGGCAACCCTTTAATGGCAACTCAAAGAGATATTTTTTTATCGGCGAAATGGTCAAGATCGGTTGGGTGATTTTAATATCTTTGAAATTGGGATTTGCTATAAACTAAAGCTTGTGCCTTGTACCAACTGTTGTGAAAATTCAAAAATAAAGGACGATATCAAATACATCGAAAAAGATTAATAAAACAAATGTCTCCTGATTGCATTTACTTTACTGACATGTTAGACGTTTTTTTGCAGGAACATAAAACAAGTACCCAAAAAATGTCCTATGCACCCTGTCCTCTATTTCCCCGAAAACGAACAGGTCCTTCATTTTATAAAAACAAAAAGGGTGTATACCTATGAATGAATTACATAGGATATTGAGGAATGATAACAAGGGACTGTTCACTTTGTTTTTGATGTCATCAGCGTGTGTGTGTGTCCTTGTTAGCTGAAATTGCACACCAGGAACAAGGACAAGAGGAAAAGACAATAACACGCAATGGAAAAAAGGAAGACGAAACAAAATACAAACAAAAAAAGATTGCTGTTGATGTGGTTTGAATAAAAGAATTTTGTGGTGGTAGAAATATAAAATATAGGAATGGTGGTAATAATACTGCAACCATCTTTCAGGCTTGGTAAAAACATGTAACAACGGGATATATTATTATATTGTGTTGTATGCATTAACACATATGCTTTTGAATGAGTGTGCATTTTCTGTGGTGAGCTTGTGTATTACTCTACAAAAGCTGAAGAGCTGATGATTGAGTTCTCATTCAAGGCACGTCGTAAAAGTTGGATATTGCAGCTCTGAATCTTTCCATTTATTCTCCATCATTTCACATCTATTGTCACTCACCCTTTGTTTCTGTGTCATCAGAACACACAACACAAAAAAAAACTAAAAGATGTACAAAGAAGAGCAGCGAGGGGATGAGAAAGAAAAGAACACATCACCACCAACATATATTCATTTCTGCTGGATTGTATTTCTGAGTGCGTGCCCGCATCACATCACAATACCACCACCACCATCATGCCATACATAACATATCTACATGTTTGAACTCGGAACAATATAACATTATACAAACGTGTTGAGAATTTTGCCCTGTGCTGTTGTGGCAGTGCAAAAATTGGCAAACCTGTTTTCTACTAGTCTTGTATTAAAATAGGAAGGAACTGATGATGGCGTGATCATGCGTAATGATGACAATTTTATTGTGTTGTTTGATAGATCCAACACATCCATTACAATATACTCGTGTGTGTAGGTTTAGTATTACAGGAACTATACCCGCTTGTCATAAAAATAGTGTTACATAAAAGTACATAATCAAGTTGATTAAAAGCAACGCCATAAAAGACATGATGGGAGGTCCAATTTCCAATGAAATATACTGTAGAGAATTACTAGATAAAATCATCATGTCATGCATGCAGCAATATACATACTTTTTGCAAAGTAAAAGGGGTACACCTATTTACGAGGTGGTGGTGAAAGTGAAGGCTGCATATAAAAAAAATATCGTGCTTTCATTCAACTCTCTCTCTCTCTCTCTCTCTCTCTAGTTGCCAGATAAATTTACTACCTATTATAACACCAAGTCAATTTTACAGCCGTCATTTATATATATGCAGTAATGAAGTACAAAAAGGAAGAAAGCGTGGTTGTTTCAAATGTAAAATGTATGTACATCCATGAATGTAAAACAATGCTTTAAAAAAATTAACTTGGGCCTTTGGGCTTGTCTTGGTCTACACAAGTCTTGTGTTGTGAAAAGAGTGCAAAATATTCAGCAAGACAATTTCACTCCCTTCCTAGAAAATCAGTTTATTATGGTGTCCTAATAAAGTTGGATGAGCCATATAATGACGTTAACCGTTAAATATTCTAATGATCGTCTTTGTGGAAGTACTCTTCGTGTGCAATAGTAATTCTCAAGTAATCTTATTAGTTTGATTTGTCTAGTTATGCCTCTCTGAGCAAAGTAAAAATCAGTTGCTGTAATAAATATGTACACAAAAGTGTTGCATGAGAAAGAAGTCGGGTAAAAAGTTGTGCTTGCACTAGAAACTGGTACTATAATCAAGGTTCAGGATAGGACATGATTTGAGATCACATAAAATCTCCTGCATTTATGAAATTATTATAGTGTCTTGGCTTGAATTGCTGAGGAGCAATTTACTTTGCGCCACCACAATTATTACCTGTGCAGCAATTTCCGTGTAACTTTCTCTGGTGTGCTTTACACAAAAATGCTAGTGTTGCAGAGGGAAAGTCTGGGTAATACATTAAATTACCATGCACCTATTATTAGTGTCTGGAAACTTGTACTCCTCCAAAAGGCTGGGGGATGCGCACATAAATTCATTCGTTTACGCTATCAATACGTCCACTTTCAGCTCTTTTCTAACTGGAATCGTTCCAATTATGGTACCGAGGAAATTACGTAAAATATTCAATTGTTGAGCGTAGTTAGTTTTAATGAAGCAAGTTTTACTACGTTGTATTGGAATTTAGAATACAGATCAAAATTCAAATCAACCGAAAACGCGCACATAAAAACGGTATACACTTTTTATGCCTTTATATCATACCATCTTATTGTCTTTATGTACTATATGTACTCACAAAAACCAGAATAGGAATGTCTACATTTTTTACGATTCACCATTACATTTTGGTACTTTTGCATTCCTGTCGACAAATAGTGAACTAAATTGGATAACAATATTACGCAAACTTGATAAATCCCAATTAATTAGCGCACACCTGTATTGACACACACACAACACACACCAATTATCATTATGTGATGTGTTATATTTATACTTATACGAACCAGATACATATGTGATTTGCCGTATTTTCTCCCTATCCATATGTTGTCTAAATCGGTGTCTAGTGAATAATTCACCATAATGTTTTTTGTCTGCTTTGATATTTGACTGGGGTTCAGGTTATGTGATCTTCTTGGTCCGATGATTTGGTTTATGTGTCTGGGTTTCTTTTTTCATAGCCATTCTTTCACACAGGAAACAAGAGCAAATGGTTCCCTTCAATTTACTTGCCTGTCGGAGAGGAAATAAAGGGGGAAAAGAGAAACAGTAGAAGAAGAAGGCCTTGTGATTTTGCCCATATTTCGGGGAAATTAAGAAAAGGGAAATGAAGTCAGGGTGAAAGTCATTATTTTTTCAAGGCTCTTGTGAGACTCACAAAAAAAAACTACACGAGGAGATTATATAAAGTAAGTGAGTGGTAAGTAGTCGTATACGTAGTCACTAGTCACATATTGCAGCTGTTACAAAAACACGAAGAAAATGCAAGCATAAAACCATGTGCATAACATTACTGCATAGTTTATATCTCATCTTCTCGTATGTCCTTCCGAAATTGCATCATTACCACCACAGAAAAAAAGTCAGCAAGCAGCACAAAGCAAAAAGCAGAGCATCTTATTTCTTTTACATGCATGGCTGTTTTACTATTCAACAAAAAATCCTCTGGCACTTTCTTCATCTTCAATGAAATAAAAAGAAAGGCAGTGAAAAGGGAAAACGGCAATAGTACACAATAAAGTATGTGTATTTTTTGCTTTTGTTACGAAAATATAACTTTCAACTTTGCACTTTTTTCCTCGCTCCGTGTCTTGAAAGAGAGATATATACTTATCTAATCTCTTGTTAGAAAAAAATCAAAGGGAAAAAAGGGTTTGCATAGCTGAATTTCAAAGCTTTTCTTTAAGATGGCAATGAAAAAAGTGAGAGAAAAAATCATTCGAAAAAAAGAAGATAAAAGAAAAGCAGGGCCTAACTAATAAATGATGTAGCCTATTTTTTATTTGTAAATATATGCATAAAAGTGCTACAATAAATGGATGACTTTTCATGCGTACCTTGGCCGAAATACTTCACCACTAAAAACAGCCATCGCTACTGCCACCACCACTTGAACAGCGCCAAGTGGATAAGCATACTTGAACATACTAACTTATTATTATGGAAATATTACAAGCACGTGTAGACAGAGTTGTGCATACAAACATCATAGGTATATATACTATCAGCGTCACAGCACATATGTACCTGTTATTATGAAGCTAAGTTACCTCTACAGCCACGTATTCAGCGTTCTATTGTTTCCTTTTGTAAGAATAATGGAAGACGAAATGACCAAAATAACTGAGGTTTTATCTCTTTTATTATTACAACTGGGTAATTCCTGCAACCCTTGAAAATTTTCTTACTTTTTTCCCTCTTATTTCCGTTTACAAACACACGCTCTCTCTCTCGCTTGTGATTTAATACGGGAAAGGGTGTAAAAAAGGAACACCAAAAAAGTGGCATGTTGTATTGCACAACCCTATTTTCATCATTCTCTTATTATATATCTTTTTCTTTTAAGCTTCCATTCAGTTACTACTGCTGCCTATGAATGAATACATGTTCTTGCGAAAATTCACTGCCATATTCTTCTACCTTCTACATACCAAGCTTTCTGGTATATAGTCAGCCTATCCACATTGAAAAAAAGCTAAAGTTATAACGTCAGCAATAAAAACTGTAAATGAGAACACATAAGTGTGTAAGGGGCTATAACCAAAAAAGTCCAAGTTGGTTTGGTATGAAAAGTTTTAAAGGGAAAAAATGCGATAGTTAACAGCGGTGGTGGTGGCGGTATGCTTATGCTTCTTACTAGAGAAAAACAGAAAGTGACGAGCTGCTACTCCTGTATGTCGTTTTTTAACTAGCTAAAAAGCGGAATGAAACTTTCTATGATGCAACCATAATATTTTGGTATGTGTGTACTACAAACATACGCAAGTAAACTCTACCGCGCTGCTGATGCTTTTGAATATTATTATCAGAGAAAATAAAGTTGGTTATGGGATGAAAGTGAAGAAGCTGGAGAGAGAGAGAGAGAGCACCTTCTATATCCCTCCGCAGTAGTCAACTTTCCGAAGCAAGGCTACAAAAAAAATAATGCTTCTTGAGGATATAAACTTATTGGAGCGGCTGTAAGCAGGGTTGTTATACTCTACTCAAAAAAATTATACTGCCGCTGCCACATCCACCAAAAACTAACTTTTACTATTGCCACTTTATCCTAAACAGAAACTATCGCTAACTACTCTGTGCTGCTCATACTTATAAAAAAAATAAGGAAACCGACTTAAAACGGCAAAATGCCGTACTTGCTACCATAACTTTTCAGAGCTTATATATATTTTCTTTGTTAAAACTGATTATTATAGACTGTGCGGTGTTTGTGTAGCAAATATAGATATAGAATTTATATTGGCATTGTTATCATTACGTTGTAGGCAGTAAAAGTTTGAAATAACATTGGCTTGTAGAGCAATAATGAGAATGGACCTTGTTAAAACGCACACACGCTGCTTAGCGTTATAAATACATATATACTCGTCGTAGACTAGACCTAGAAACTACAACTCCAGTGGTAGGGGGATGGATGAAACGTGTGTAGTAATATGATAATGAATAGTAGATGCAGTTGTTGTTGTTGCTGCCATTATTATTATTGTGAAAGTAACGGGAAATTGTAATGATAATTAACAGTGAATGTTGCCACTTGCTCATTTATTTATACGATTTCCACCTTGAGGAAAATTGAACAGTCACGTGTACCACCCCACCACTTTTCGTTATGGCGTACTCATGAAAAACTTTTATAAGCTGAACACGATATCCACTTTATAGTCGAATCGGTAAACAACCAAATGTTTCATTATTATTAAGCATCAACATCAATACAAATAAAATATTTGTATTCTAATTTGTATTAAAAGGTATTACCATTGTGTAGTTGCGTAATTGTACTACTACACTTTGAATTTTGAACGCATCAAATCAAATACAACGGCAGAAGGAAATATACAAAAAGGAAAGTTTAAATGAGTGCTAATAATACTTTGTCGTTGCTATAATATAAGGGAATCGGGAACCGTCACGAACTTAAACACGAAGGACATAAAAGATCAACAAATTTTGCCAGACTAAACATTTGAAAAAATCGATCTTGTAATAGTACAGGGCTGATGAGCTCATTATTATTTTATTATATAAAATACTAAAAAAGATGGCTGCAAAAAGGAGACATCATTTGTGTCTATTAAGCTGGCTTTTAGAGTGAAATAATAAAAGTACATGCTACACACTTTCATTGTGGTTTACAAAATTCCAGAATTTGCTACAAATCCATCCCAATTACTATCATGATGGGATAGCAAAACTTAATGGCATCGTTATCAGCTTTTTAGCAAGCTTCTGCAAAGAAACTTTCTGCTGTTGTATGACGTATATATAAAGCACTTTATGCACAAGCACTCTCACTCATCTGAGTACATGGATAGAGAAGTAGATCATTCAAGTAGGTGGTAAAATATTACCAATTTCTCAAGATTTTAATGAAGTGTCAGCTTCACCTATGACATTTAAGATGGAAATACCTTTCATTCTCCGAGTATTCTAATTGGTAAAAGCAAGGTGGTGGTGGTGGTCACATTTTGTGTTGGCTGCTCTTACACCTGCCTGCATTAATACAAAGTTGAAATACAAGCAAGAATGTTATTTACAAGAGAAAGGAGTCACGTTGTACGTGCCATTATTATTATGGCATTCCTAAATGCTTTCTTCTCAAGCTGCTCGTTAATATGACTTGTGTAAATGCTTTCTTCTCAAGTTGCTCGTTAATATGACTTTTATATATACCCCTCTTTGCAAGTTTCACTCTTTCATTAATCATCCAGAATGACATGAATCCACATATTTAATTTAGTTTTCTTATCATGTCTTTCATAAAACGTGATTAGAAAATTGATTTTTTTACAATCGCTGCATATTAGTGAAACATAAGATGCTGTTAAAGTAAATCTGTTACAAGTGTTTGTAACTAACTTAACATGTATGTAATCAAGAACTTGAGAAACTTGGGTAAAAATCGCAAGATACACATACATGTCTACAGGATATGGACAAATAAACATGGAATTGGAATGTGTATACAAAAGTTATAAGTAAGATTTCTTAAATCCCTGTGCTCCATTATATCACAAGAATAATACAGACAGACAGTGTAACTAAAATCCTAGTCTTCTTGGAAGACTGATAACAAAAGAAAGAAAGAATCTGCAAGACCTACATAATCCGGATAAGAATTTCGATCATTTGCAGTTGTAATTATCATTCGCGCTAAGATCCATCACATTCAGAATCTAAATATTTGAGATGCTTCCTACGATTTCCTTGCAAAAGAAGGATTAAAACCATCCACGCGCTTCAATGATTCGTTTCTGGAATGAATGTGGACGTGAGCTTTGCATCTTAAATGGAAAAGGGAAGATCATTTGTGTTCTTTGTCAAAGTTAAAGATATACTATCACCATCATCTTTATCGCCATTCATTATAATCCTCGTCATCAAAAAGCAAGAAGAAAAAAGGATTATAATGTAAAACAAATCAGTGAAGTTGGAACAGAACAACTTTTTAGAAAAAAAAAACAAGAGAAAACTAAGAGTGAAAATGAATTGGTTGTAATTAAAATAAAGTACAAAAATAGAACAGAAAAAAGAGGCTTGTGAAAAAAGGTGGAAGTATGAGTATGGGATTTCAATGAAAAACGAGAAGTAGTAAACGCTTCGCCCACCACCATGTACCTACTCATGTAAATTACTGAAAAATAGTAATAATAAATAATGCAAAAACACCTTACGTCAAGTACTGCAGGAACATTCTAAATATTTATTATATTAATTATTATGTCTTACTAGCCCATCTGTCAGCCTCATCACAAACACAAATCCACCTTATCATCGTGTTCTCACATCAAACCAATTTATTTAAACTTGAACTTTACAGAAATTCCTTAGGCCAAGGTGAAACCTTCGATTGAATTAAAAAGACATTTCCCTAAAAAAAAAGGAACAAGGTTGTTGTTTCCATTAAAGCCAACAGCTCGGGGGAATAATTCGAAAGTTTGTAGTAACACAAACCAAACCCGTATCACTTTGTTTATAGATAAAATGTGCCCCAGGGGGCGTGGTGTTTTAAATTCTACGTCACATTAAAAACTTCCGATGTTATTTCCAGCTCATTAAAAACTCAACGATATCCTTGCTTGCAGTACATTGCTGCATTTTGTTTTTTAATGGGACTTGTCCCGTCCCAATCCTCTCTCAAATATCAAAGTACATTCCCTTTACCCTTTCAGCGTTTGCCTTTTATCTCCCTTTAATCATCGCCATCAAGTGGCTCGTCTTGCCTCGACAAAAAATAAATTGACATTACCTGAACGAGGAAGTTGAATAATATATCACATCTACATCGCGCCATATATCATCATGTATATTTATAAGGTGTGTGCGATAGGATATGAGAATGGACCCGCTTCCTGTACCTACTTCCGTCTCATCGTCTCCACTCTATACTCACATTTAATCATAAATCAAATAGGTATATACACCCATCTAAAATAGTTTGCTTTCATTCTCCACCTTTCTTTTCTGCGCTTCAAATGATAAGCTATTCAAATGAGTGGTACACGTAAGGTACGAGCATATACTCAAATGATGATGACGATCAACATTTTCTCTCCATGAGAGGGTGAAATACTACGTATTTACTTTCATTCTCTCTCTCTCCCTGTGCGCATATTTAATGACTTTTTACAACTCTTTTAATGTCCCAATTTTAACCGGATTTGCCTACAACATACACGCGCCGTCATTCTACCATTATTATTCCTTTGAATAATATCTTGGAGCATCTCCTCTTCTCCAAAGTCATCTGAATTTTGATAAGAGCCGCTACACCATAAACTGATGGATTACTACAAGAAAACCGCCTGTTATTATCTCTATATACCTATATATATATATATAGATATATAGATATAGAGAGAGAGCAAAGTTACAAGAAAATGAAAGGAATGCAAAAAAAAATTATAAAGAAAGGGAGAAAGCAAGTGAATGAAAGAATGAGTGAGCGTAACGGAAATAAGACGCTGTGAACATTATTGGAGACAGTGAAAGATGACTAGGGGAAGGAGGCGACAGATCGAAAGACAGATCACCTTACTTTTCTTCTTCTTCTCCTACCTCAACACATACACATATGTATATAACTTGTTCATAATCATTACCATTTTAGACAGCAAGGCAAGGAAGAAGTTGAAATAACTAAAAATGATGGTATAAAAGATATAAACTAAAAACGCAAGATTTTGCATATGCAGTCGTGGTGGCGTAGTAGGTGGTGTGTTGAAGCATGTTATAAAACACACACACACAGAGAGAGAGAGGGAAATGAAGAGAGAAAGAAAAAAATGGAAGAATCAAGAGAGTGAGATGAAGCCGGCTTTCTCTTTTTCGTATAGATCGTTGGTATATTATACATACTAACGAATACACGCATCCAAAAAAAGAGGAACGACTTGAACAAGTAAAGGGAAAGTGTAAGTCATTTATTCTGTCGAAAAGGGGCCATTTCCTCTGTTGCTTGTGTAAAGTTATACCACACAACCACCCCATCATATGCGACCACATCGATATAATTTCAGAGTGATGCATCAGCAGTAGTGGTAATAGTAGCAGCTGTTATACCTTTTTTGTTGTTTCCTCTTTTCTCTCCCTCCTTTTCCCTTCCGTGACGGTTGAATATATAAAAAGTCAAGTGACTGCGTGCACAAATGAATTTTATGTAAAACATTACACATTGCGAGATTTTAAAGGAGGAATACAAATGGGTCCAGCAGTAGTAGTCAGTGAAAAGGGGGCAAAAGGGAATGTTCAAGATCATTCATTTCTCAACGGTCAGGAAGTAGAGTAACTTTTTTGTGAAGAAGTGAACGGGTGGGTGAAAAACGATGCTGCATTGATTTTGGAACAGTCATAAATCATCAGTTTTGCTGGGCTCAGAATCTATAGTCGAGGTTTTCTCATTCGTACTGCGATGTTATATGAGTTATATGGGGAGAAAATGCGTATTATGAGTACGGGAATAAAAAAGTTGATTTGCTTTTTTTACCTATATAGAATCCCATGAGTATTTCGCAGTAAGACCTCTGATTGACATTTCAGATGTTAATTTTTTTGCATTACAATACAAATGAGCAAAAATAGACGTAAAAAGTTAATACGTCAATTTTTGGGTCTGTTCAAGTAACTATCACGCTAACAAAAATCTACCGCTTGGTTACGTATCTATCACCACAGCATTTCATGGACAAAGTTTAAAAAAAGAGATGATGGGACTAAAATGGTTCAATAAACTGTCTATTCATCTCACATATTAAAGATCCGAGGATGAAAAATATTACGTAAAAAAATCTTCATTGATGCATTGGTTCAAAATGGAGATTTCTTTAGGCCATGTATATGCGTGCTTGTTTGAGTGCACAGTAGGTATAACACTTTTTATTGATAATAAATGTTTTTCTTCTAAAAAGTAAAAAAAAATATTCCGAGTTAGAAAGATGCTTTTCGCTTTCAAGGAGAAAAAGTAAAGAAGAAAAGAAACACGCATAAATCAGAGGAAAAAAATGATCTGCTTTCTGAAATTTTGACATGCGGCTTTTCCACAACTTTCCCCTCTATTTATTCGGTAACTTTGTGAAAGCAAAGAAAAAAAATAAAAGTGAAATGAAGGGAAGCGAGTAGTACATGTGGGGTAACTCTATACATTTTGTGTTGTAACCACTCATGACTATAGTAAATGCATTCATGGGCAATTTTGAGCATGCTCTTTGTACATCTTGATGATGATGGCTACTTATCATTCAAGCATACCCTGACTTTTACATCACTGATTTTCTACAAGAAAGGTCAAAGGAACATGTACACTGTGTACTACTTGAAGACACATGTCATCATAAAACTTTACATACAAAAATCGTGTATATCAAAATCAAGCTCCGTATTTCATCCTAATAATTTTCCACTTGTCGTGTCTCAAAAAGGCAAAGAAATGAGTATGGACATCTTTTCATTTTTGTGAAAACCAGAGAAACGCTCATTAGTTTGTTTTTCTAAGGCAAAAAAGATGGGATCTAGGTACCGGGTGGAAAAGAGAGGGGAAAATGATGATGCAAACTAAAAAAGTAACATTTAGGGCTCATCTTGCATATAAACTAACACGTAGTATATATATTTAGAATTCAGAACAACCACATTCATTTTTGTGGTTGCCGTTGCTGCTGCAACAGCGACAGGTACGAGAAAATAACCTTTTGGATGACGTACACTGCCGCCGCCGCATACTTTTGTGAAATATGCAAGAGAGTGAAGACATGAGTGAAGTGAAGGATTAATTAATTACTTCCGGAGATTCCATTTGAATTTATGCAATCCATTCTAGTAAAATCGCATTTCAGATTTTACATGATATGATTTTATTATGGCATTTACAATGGAGATTATGGTGTGCCACACTACACAATTTATACATAACTACTACGTACACAGCATACCTTTAATCCTTCAAATTGCTTTCCAAGAAAACCACTGACTCTTATTAAAGTTGGTTTTGTGCAATAGCAGCGCACTAGTTACAAGCCTCTCATTCATTTCAGCGTGGAATACATATTTGAAGAGAACACAGAGTGGCTCATTTGAATGTCTAATCTCAAATGTTTTGCTGATGAAGATGATGCTGATGCTCAAAAAAGATGTAATATCAAATGTTTTGCTGATGAAGATGATGCTGATGCTCAAAAAGATGTAATTATTATATATAGAGCTGTAGAGAGAGAGTGAGTGAGGAAGAGAGAGAGAGAGAAGAGCAACGTGGGACAAAAACCACCTTAGACATAATTGAAATGTCCCAAGAGGTTCAAGAAAATACGTAATTAAAAATGCAAATGCTCTTGTCTTGTCCTTTACCTACCACTTGTCTACATACATCTCAAAGCATATATATGGCTTGATGGCATACCCGCGACTTTTTGTCCGTAATTTTTCCAAAAATAACGTTCCCCTCATGCATTCACATTCCCTAACCAGTCATTCAATGGATTTTCCACGAAAATATCTATATATCATAAGAATTTTCTGAAAGACAGAGATCCCCGAATAATTTATTTCCCAATGTATCATGAGGCTTTATCACACGCATCCATACCGTTCCCTGTGTATACACAGTACACATGCATGCACATAAACAGACTTTTCTCTTTACTTTTCATGGTTTCATTTGAAGCAAAAAGGATTTTCCTTTGGAAATCCGTTTGAGTGGTCATTCGGGGTCTTCTCGTAAGAAGTGTCGATCCTATTGAAGTGCAAATACTTTCTGCTCAGCTGTGTGTGTATGTTTATGTGTGGACATAAGAGAGAGAGAGAGATGGATACACCATAATAATATATATGTATACTATACCGTGAACAAAGAGGATTTAAAATCTCGGATCTTCTCTCTGTGTATACATCACCACACACATCACACACACACACACACAACATAACAGACTTAGATATTTTTCACAATACCATAAGCCACTAGCCTTTACAACAAGACGACTCTCAATACCACCTCATCCCCCACACATTGACTACTAGACTTGAGCAAAGTCCTTTTTTGGTCCTTCTTCGTCCTCTCTATATATCCTCCGTTCTTTATGCAAACTTATAAAAGCTGAAAAGCATTTTATTTATTTTTTCCGTTACAGTAAGGAAAAGTAGCAGTGATGTAAAAGGAGGACACACATACAAAATGTAATTCTTATTTTTCAGATGGAATTTTCTTTTTTCTTTCTTACTTTTTTTCAGGCCATCTGGATGAAAGCTTCTACCTTACTATACATACTACAAATACATTTACCTTTCTTTTTATTCTTACTTGGGTTTTTGTTCTATTACGTTTGTATAAAGAAAACAGAAAAAAATATGTGAAAGGAGCAGATAGGTCATCACACTGTGTGTGTACCTTGTACATTTTTGCACCGTTTCATAAAGGGAAAAAAATGTACACACGTAACATTTTCCCAAATAATACCATTTTTCTTTCATCTGCAGAAAATGAACTTTTCCCTTGACTAATATACATATACTTTACTTTGCACCACCACCTCCATCATCATACAACAGGCTTTTCACCAACTATTTTTTTATCCTCCTTGGAAAGTATATAGTCGTGTGTGCATTCACAACATTGAATGAAAATGAGAAAAAGGATAATGTGCTAAGACGGGGAAGACAGCTTTACTTACCATGTGATGATGATGGCATATAAAGAGTGGAATAAATGAAATACTACGAACGTAGTTTTTTTCCCATAAGAGCTTAAAATATAACACAGAATGGGAGAAAAAAATATAGTCCATATAATAATATGTGTGCTCACAATGAATTGTGTAGGATTAGTATAGTTACCCAATAGGACAGCTCTGTGGATTTAATTTAGAGCTGTACAAAAAAAGAGGGATGATATAATATTAACTGAAATGGAAGAGGAAAGAGTGTCAAAATGAAGTCCAGCCCAATTCAGAGAATTGGTTATTCACATGAGAATTATTACTTTTTTCCTCTACACACTCTCACATAACCAAGAGTAATAATGTGAATAGTAGTAATGCTCATCAAAAAAACTTGGATTTGTACATATTATTTGCTATGTTGGCTTAATGTCGAGAGAGAGTAGGGACTATGCGGACTGGAAGATTTTTGTTGGGTGTTTTTTAACGTGAAAGGATGCTACTCATGCGACTGAGGGGCAACTTGATGAAAAAGTATTTCTGAAAATTTTAGGATCATACAACATATTGGGCTTAGTGGTAGTATAATCAAATATCCTTTTTTAAACCTTTCATTTTCTATATAAACGTCATAAACGTCATATATGGAAACGTCAGCCAGGTATGATTGAAATCTAAAGTTTTTTATCTTGTGTGGATTGCAGGGTTTCTCTCTATCGTTTTTTGCTTTTAAGCCATCCAACAAGTAAAAGTGTAACACTGACTTTGTGTTTGCCTTTGGTTAGGCTTGAGTTGTTTTGGGCCAAGTTTGTTTGGGGTAATGTTGTGTCGGCAAAAGATGCCTCTACATTTTTTGGAAAAAAAGAGAGAAAAACTGTGTGTGAGTGGTGGTGGTGGTATTTGTGCTTGTTTGTCCCAAAATACTTCTGAGCTAGTAAGTTAAACAGAAGAAAGCATGTACGTAGTTTTTGGCCATGTTTACACATGACAATTACAAATATTCTCAAAGGCTAAAGGTGGACATATTTTTCTGGTGTTGACAAGTTTTTGGAAAAGCTAAGAAATTCTCAAGACTTTTTTCTTCTTCTTTTTCCCTTTTTTTCTATACAAGAAGAAATAAACCTAAAAAAACTTCTTTACATCACCGAGAGAGGTTTTACTTTTGGAATATATATATTTACCAGCACTCTACTTTTTCCCCCTTTCTTTTTTATAGTTTGCTTCCTTTCTTCTTATTCATGTCATCTGGTTGGTCACCGATAATACTCTGGTGAATCGAATGAGAGCCCTGTAGTAGTATTTCACACACATAACATATCGTGAAAAAGGAAAAAGGGGAAAGTAACTGTTTTAGGAAACAAAGAGTGAAGAAAAGAAAGTGGTGGGAAAAGTACTTTCCACCATTCAATCAAGAAATCTCTCAGCCCCTGAAAACATCTCTCAGTACAGCCAATATTGGCTTTTCTCCCTCGCCATCATCATCACTTCCATCACCAAGAGAGTATTTGCTATACAACCATGTAAGCACTACCACACAGCGTGCATGCACCATCAAATTTTCAACTTCAAAAGGTATCCCTATGTTCTCCCTCTCTCCAACTCTACTGAGCTGTACAAACACACAACAAAGTGTGTGTATATTGCCGATGAAACACAAAAGAAGCAACATGCCTGCTGTTAATGATGATGACAATGATGGTCCCTACATTTTTTTCTTGGTCCACTTGACTCAATATGTGTGCACAATATCCTATTCTTTTACAATTCTTGCGCTTCATTCCCCTTACCATTTGTCTATTTGCTTATATTTGCCAACAACGCTGCTAACTAACATTTCACAGTTTCACTATACCAATTTATCAGTGATGCTCAGTAAAGAGTAGAGATGACCATATCAATATATTTGGCAACTTTGGGACGTTACTTCTACTCACTTTTTAATTAGAGTGTTGTACTATAGATGGTGAGAAAATTCTAAATGAAATAGTGTAGTATGTTTGGAAGAAATGACATGCTTGATATAAAGAGTGGAAGAGAAAAGAAACGACATGTTTCATGACATATTTAATAGATGTAATGGAAGTCTTGGTAAAATTAGCCAATCTTGCTTTGGCCAATAGTATTAGTCAACATAATATATTATGGTTGATGTATTTTTTTGGCCTTCGGACTCAATTTTTTATATGTGTATAATAAGTATAGAAACTTTATAACACACATATATACATCTATTGATATTGAATGTATTTCATCATAGCGTTCATTTCGTAACTATCGCCAGAGTTTTTTTTCCTGTGAACTTCAAGCAGCGAGGAAACGCACTCGAGGAAATTCTAATGTCACTCAACAACCCACTGAAGCAGAATAAGCTTGAGAAGACTTCCTTTTTAGAGACTCATTGAAATCCAGCCAGACACACATAATATTACTACTACTACTGCATCTACTACTATCCCCACGCGAGCGTACACTTTAATTTCAGTCAAGTACTTTTCTCCATTCCCATCATCCATCCAATCCTATAAATACTCAACCATTTCCAGTTACGCCATTAATACCAAACAGACTAAAACTGAACGTATTTATGGCATGGTTAGTTTGTTTCTTGATTTCCTAACGACATTAAACACCAGAGGGGAAACACATCAAAGCAAATACGACATTTTATCCAGGAACTATACACTACAGAGATATAGATACATGCTTTGATACATACGACGCAATTCTAAATACTCTTTCCTTTTCTTTTTAATTACATGATCGGATACACACACAAAACAAACTCAAAAATATAAAAAGACGAAGAGGTATACTACTACAAGAGCTGAAAGAGGCTTGTCATTAAATGGTAATTTAATTTCTTAAATCCTCTCTCATTTTGTTTGACAAGTTGAAGAAGAGTGAAGAAGGAAGCTCATGCAGTCTCGAAAATCACCCGCCTGGAAAATATTATATACTCTTTTGTTGTTGTTTTTTATACATGTACATATATCACTTTATAAATGGCAAACAAACGGTTTCTAATTTGTATATTTAATGGGCTTCATTCTGAGAAGAAGAGAGCCCTAATTACAATTCAAAGCATATTTATACATTCATTTTCTACACACACCTATCATATCAGAATGCTTCCTATAAACTTGCAATGCGCATTGCATAGGAGTAGTATAAGAAGCAAATGTACCGTGTGACTATGAAAAAGCATTCAACAAAACTTCTTGAAAAACTTGCTTTAAAAGCTGTTATTTGATCTTTTTGAGGCAAATTTTCTACCATGATTTCAACTACTACCGACACCACTTTTCTTGGGGTTATATAATATATACTCAGTTCTCAAAATACTCGTTCCAAATCCCAGTAGTACATATAGCGTAATAAGTATATATATTGGTGGATATTTGAAGCTGAAAACATATAACAAGAGCAGAGATGAGTACCCTTTTTGCTTTTCGATCGTTATCGCACCCATTAGCCACTTGAACTTACAAACAAGCTTTAGCCATTGATTTTGAAAGAGGTCTATTTGACATTTTAAAGGCAGACAACTTAATAGTGTGAATATACCATGCCAGCAACACAGCTACTACCCACTACTACCCTTCCCATTTACACGAGAGAAAATTCCAATATAGGTATATAATGTATTTGTGTGTGATTTCCGTATTTTGTGTACGATATACATACATACAAGCATATTTACACTCACAAGTTTTAAGAGGAGGAGGAGAATAAGTTTTTAAGAGAAAACCGAAAAGCTGCTTAATGATCACATCACACTCGTTCTTCTTTTTCTTCTATTTTCTTCCTTTTATTTACGGATACTTTTCCTTTCTTCACTACTTTTTCCCCTCTAAACTCCTCAAAATAACTTGAGAAGAGCCAGTGGGTGGATGAATGGTTTCTTTGCTACGCTCCTTTCTTTTTCTTCATTCCCCTTTTTCAGATTTCTATATATTACCCTTTAAGTTTTTTCTTCTTATTTTTTATCTGAAGAGGACATTTTATTTCTCTTTCAAAATCTACCCTGTATAAAAATAACCAACGTTATTGTGGTGAACAAAAATACAAAAGTGGGTATAGTGAAATGACATCAGATTTTCAAACTACAAATTGGCCATAGACTACAAAACTTTGTAGGTGCCTTTTGTTTCTCCTTTCACTGTTGTACTTTTTCTTTACCATTTATGTATATTCAAGCCAGTGAAAGCAAAAGAGACTGCAAAAGTTGTGAACAAAACCACCGAGGGTGGCAAAAGAAAACATTTACAATTGTAAGTGAGAAAAAAACTTCATTCTCAGGAGATGCAATATACAAAAAAATGTATATACAAAGTGCAACACTTTTTTCTAAGTGGTTAATCTGTTTGGCAAAAGAAAAGGCAGAATAAATTGTTGATCGAAAGGTTATTAATCGAGGGAAAGTTGGAACAAGAACTTGTCTGGTTTTTTTTATTTGAATGAAGTAAGAAAATAAACCTTATGTGCTGTGAATCTGAACACATAAACATTTATCTAAAAATTATACACCTTTGGTCTATCAAAGTATACACACTCTATATACACTTGCATATATATACATACAGGTATGTATGTATTAAATACGACCGTAATATAAATGTATGTACACCGGACCAACTTTTTTTCTCTTCTGGCAACTTTTTGTCGTAGTCTCAAATCCAAACTCACTCTTCCGCTTTTGGGTTGTTCCAGATGAATTGACGATGAGTAGAAGGAGAAGAATAAGAAGAGCTTGCTTGTTCCTAGCAACTTGAAAAGAAAGAAGAAAAAGTGATAAAATCGGCAAGGAACATATATACGACCAAGCAAAACCCGGTCGCTATATTTTTTTCTCCTTTTCATTTGTTGGCCATAAAGAGAATAAGAAGAAAAAAAAGGAAGACAAGGCGACTCGCTAAATTTCGCATTGAGCCATGGCTTCCTTTTCCTTTACCCCTTCGTCGTTAGATTTTTTTCCCCTCCTGCTCCTGTCTTTTATTCTCTGTTGTACTGTTGAACCAATTGAGACATTGCCAAGTGTGTTCTGTACTACTATATTATTATTACTTATGTACATAAATATCTACATATACATCTTTGTATATATTTAATAATAGGTATGCATGTGTGGTGGTGATGATAGAAATCTGGACCACTAGTCAATTTTCAACAGTCTTACACAAAAATCTGGACTTTTTGATGGCGTTGTAGCAGCAATAATAATACTACGGGTTTGCCGAACAGTACATACACTATATATATACACCGATTTTTATACATATTTTATACAGAAAAAAAGAAGCTTTTTTCTTGAACGACTCAAACAAACATTCAGTTAAGTAAGTGATAAATATCACTCATTCAAGTGTAAATATCCCTTGCGTCCATTCACATTCACTTGTACATCCCATGTATCCCACACTAACACAGAGAAAAGATTCAGTTTTTTCAACAGAATTACAATTACCTACTCTCTTTCTCATCCCTTTTCCAACTATTTCTCTCTCTCTCTAGCACAAGTCAAGTGAGTACTATAGTTGTTGTATATATGGTAGTAGTATATAGTTGTAGCTTATTATTATATTTTTATTTTTTACACCATAAAAATATCATATTACCAAGCTGTCCTGCCAAAATACAAAAAAATACTACGTATGGAATAATACATAAGAAATACATGGAACATGCCATGTATTCAAGCGTAATAGGATGTTCATGATGATAGCTGCTGCTGTTGCCGCCGCCGTATAGTAATCACAATGTCGTTGTCGTTTTTTATGCCATCATACCAGTAATTCTACACCATTGCTGACTTGACTGCTCATTCAGTAGTGCATTGAATGGTTCATTCCATTCACTAATACTCTCTTCTGCTTTACTTCTTTTATATCCTTTTTTACTCTGCTCCATCCAACTGAATATATAATGCATGTATAATGGATGTCTTTTTTAGCAGAAAAAAATGTATAAGCAGCAATTTCATCTCGCCAACGCAGTCATGCCAAAAATATCACCAATTCACCTAAAGTCCATGCCATGCCCCAAATAAAAACCTTTTTTATTTTCGCCCTCACTGTCTCTCCAGCTTTTACAAATTTTTGGTGTACCTACCACGTGCAATATGATATCCAAAAAAAGGTTAAGCCGTATTGAGTTGTACTACCATTTTTTTCTGGAACCCTTTAATGTATACCTATCATCATGCACACATTGGCTGCCGCATTACATCATAGACTCCAGCCGTGCGACAATAATTCATTCGAGTGAGTAATTTGCAGAAATTTAATATAATCTCATGGAACTACTTTCTCCAGGGGAAAGCCAACACATATTAAGTTCATTTTCATCCTATTTAAAAGTAATTTCCGAGTTATTTCCGAGTAGGCATCACTACTTCATATTGTACTAAATTTAATTTTATGGAATGTCAAAAAGGTCGACGTCATCATTATCATTGTGAAAGTCGACATGACATTGGCGACAACAAAAACAATACACAATTTTATTCCTTCTTTGTGTTAACAGCAGTTGTAAAATATTTAACCCGCTCGTTAAGCAGAAAGAATAGTCAAAGAATATATACATACCTATACAAAGCTGAGTATATGGTAGTGTAATTGCAATGTTTGGGATTCCTGCATGTTTTTTATTACAAAAGGGCTACTAGATAGCAAGAAAAAATTACAAAGTAACTTTTTTGATCTGTGACAATGGAAGATTATTATGCTGATATAGTAGGAAAAGTAATCTGGAACGAGAGTAACAAGGCAAACAAACAAAAAAAACTTTGAGGGCAAAATAGTACATACAGCATACTACAAGATAGTAAGAGAGATATAAAACGAACGTCATTGACTTTCAATGGACTACTAAGCATGCAGGGAAGCGTTACTGTTCCGGGGAGATAAAAACGTCTTTCAAAACGACCTCAGTCCGCCTCCTGATGAACGTTGTTAATGTATAAGTAGTTTAGTTTAGTCTACTGCATTTTTACCACCACGCGAGATGATGATAACCAAAAGGAATACAAAGTACACTTGCTACACATGGAATATATATAGCAAGTGGTATAGTTGAATGTATAAAGGAAAAAAACCTTCAAACTTGTGTGTGTGGTTTTAGTTTACTTTGCATGTTTTTATTGGCACAACCCTCGCCCTCACACAAAATCCAACTGTGTTCACGGCACGGGAAAAATGAAATAAATCTCTGGAATGTGACAAGTCTATCAAGGTTTTTACTGTTAATGAGATACTTAAACATTTTTTTCATGGAAAAAAGTGTTGTTATTGATGAGTCTCAATTTCAGGGTTAGGTCATTTTCCATCTTTAAAAAAAAGTACGCTTCGCTCTACGGATGCAGAGAAGGTTACACACATCTCCATATAAATACATACATAGATCGTCAATCTTGACTACATTTTTTTTCGATTAGAGACGTGATGTTATTTATGTTAAAAATTTCCTGTGCTTTTTGTAGATTCAACTACACTGATTTAAATAAATAACTATTCCATACACAAAAAAGCTCAACAACCCAAACGACAATAACGGCAAAGCGATTGGATTGGAGACACACAAGTTGAAGCTTTCCATTGATAGCAATAATAATAATAATGATAATAATGGTTAATAAAAATCACAGTGTATTTTGGCAGCAGCATTGCAAATCCAGTCTTTACAGAAAAGTACACAGAATAAAAAAATAGCTCGAGAGAGAGAAAAGTCTATAAACTACTACACCACTACACATGAACATGGAGTGGAGTTGCGGTGAAAAGTTTCATCATATCATCATCACCATCATCAGAAAGAAAGTGCAACAGCCAACAAACAAACGTCCTGTGCAGTCCACAAAACAACAAAGACCAGCAGCAATGGTGAAAAGTTTCATCATATCATCATCACCATCATCAGAAAGAAAGTGCAACAGCCAACAAACAAACGTCCTGTGCAGTCCACAAAACAACAAAGACCAGCAGCAGCAGCAGCAGCACACAGCATTTTTGCAGTAGATTAACCTGTCATACAAATTAGCGCTCCTGCTGCTACTTCAACTGCACAATCACCACCATCATCATCAAAGACAACAACCACCGCGACTACCTATTCCAACACACCACCATATAACATACATATTTAACCAAGTAGCCATAATATAGACACACTGTGTACTATATATTTCTCATCATCATGATGGTGCGACGATAGATGTTATATATATATATTTATGTTCAGGAATCCTGGGTGTTTTTTCACTAAATAACGAGGTACAACAGAAGATAATGTCCCATCTTTATGTGATTTTGAGCCCATTGTGACTATCTATATCATCAAGTGAGGCTTCTGAAGCTGACACAAAGTGGCTCCAGGAGGGGCTCAGCGAGTCACATAGTTTTGTGGTGACACACAAAAAAAAAAGAAGATTCCTCAGAGCTTCCAACACCAGAGTAGAGACCCTGTTATATTTGTTCAACAAACTTGGTTGTTATTACTGTTATACAGGTTGCATATAACAATTGCAAATATAACTTTACTAAAAAAATAGATGCAATAATATTGTACTTTGTACTATTGGCGCACCTAAGAAAACTCTGCCAAGTAAAAAAAAAATTCGTTTTGCGTCACAACCACTTTCACCATCATCACCGCCACCGGTTGTATGTAGGTATGTTTATTATTTGACTGCCAAGTAAAAAAAAATTCGTTTTGCGTCACAACCACTTTCACCATCATCACCGCCACCGGTTGTATGTAGGTATGTTTATTATTTGATGGCAAGTGCTGGACGACAAGACACAGAGCAGCATAATACATTAATAATACATATATCAAGCCATGTTATATAAACTAGTTTTGTGGTGTGTGTCTGTGTGCAAAGACAAACACACAAAAAAGCAGATAGGAAACAACAAGCGAAACAGCAGCATCAAACCAAAAAGGCAGGGAAATTAAAGAGGGATAAGCCCTCTCAACAAAATGATCATTATGTCCTACACACACTAAAATATACTGTCTTTTTTGTATTTTCTTCTTCTTAGTTTCCCCCCTGCAAGTATTTACGTATGTTTCAGACCATCCTTCCTTTCACTCTATTTCTCTCTTTCTCCCTTCATGCCTGTGTTTCACTTGAGAGTTGAGAAAGAGAGAGGAAAAAAAACTAGGCAAGAGAGAAAATGACAAGACCTACATTCGGCCAGTGTAGTAGTATTTTCTGTCTCTGGTTACATATTACTACCTAAAAAAGTATATTTATGGTTGTGTGTGAGAGAATAGGAATGGATGCACGCAATAGGAAAGAGTCACTTTCCGGTTTCAAAATATATATGCGCGTATAAACAAACCCATGTATACATATTTTCATTATAACACACGGAATTCCATGAAATGAACTGCAAACTACAAACCAGGGAACAAGGAAGATCATCCCTAAAAGAAATATAAAAAAGCTGTAAAATCTTGATACCTAGTATGTTGGCCAAGTTTGCTGATCTACTTCTCCTGCTACGTACATATTTATTTACACGTGTGAGAACAATCTCCATGCATCCTTTTCCTACCTTCTCTCGTTATTTCAACATGAATGAATGCATTATTATGTAGCGTGGTGGAACATATGCATAATGATTTCTAGGAGGTACATACAAACGTGTGGCGCCATTGCAAGACAGATCATAAATAAAGAGAATACATATATTTACTTATATAAAAATCGTCTCTGTTGTGTACGTGTTTGTATGCAGAGCAAAAATACACTAAATTCACAGTAGAGGGGAGGGGGAAAGGCGGCAGCGGAAGGATGAGAAAGATAGAGAGAGAAAAAAAATGCCGGAAAATGTCTCTGCGTTGGGTAATGTGTTTTCTCTTCAAGTACAACAACAGCCCATATTGTACACATGTTATCCAAAAAGTAGTGTAACTTTATATATTTATAAAATACCTAAGTAGTGGTTGTGTGGCAAAACAAGCTATATGGTGATGTAGCGGCAGTAGTGGCGAAATATCAACAGCAAAATAAATAAATAAAAAGCACGCTCGTTATTGCTGCTTCATTTTCTTCATTTTTTACACCATCATCCACCCATTCTATGCTTTTCCTCTCATTCTTCTTTTTTTTTCTTCTTTGCTGTCGCATAGCTTAGTAGTTAAACTTGGCTCTGTGTAGCTCCCAAGTTGTCAACTTACTCTTTTTTTGTGTTTTCTTTAACCAACTATCCTTGTCCCAGCCAAGAAGCTTTTGTCAGAGACGCTCACTGTAACGTTGCTTATCAAACATGCATGCAAAAAGATAAAATAAACAAGGAGACACGATTTATACATGTACCTATGTAGGTATAATAATGTGACTATATATGGATGGGCGTCTTATGGATGAAGTATTTTGGAATAAATATATTCTTGCAAATTTTCTATTACTTCCTGCATAATATATTGTTATTTTGCGGACCAACTACATTCAACAACAGGATATAGGCTCACAAAAGAAATCTGCTGGCATATAAATAATGTTCATAAATATTTGCAAACTTTTCATAGTAATAATAATAAATAATAATAATGCAGCAGTAGCAGAAGAGATGAGGAAAAAATGATTTGTTCTATTTTTCTTTTCATTTAACGACATTATGCATTGCAACCAAAATTATAATAATAATATGCCTCAAAGTATTTTTTTCTAGAAAAAGATATGCAGCTGCAAAGTGCAGGCACACCAGAGCCATTCATTTTTGGAACAATGTAGTTATATTTTGTTCTTTCATGTTAACTTTTGACCAATTCGTTTTGTATTTTTTTATACATATGCACCTAAGTACTTTTCAGACAATACTAAATGGATGCCGCCCCCTATTTCGTTTTTTGCATGAAAGCAGCATAAAAGAATATGAATTTTGTATGGCAAATAATCATAACGTCGCACATAATAATCAAAATATATACGAGTCGACCATTTTCTTGCCTCACAAAACACAAATGTTATTCTGGACTTTCACTATTTTCTTTTGCTCGTTATTATTTTTTTATTATTTCTTTTATTACATTTTACAATAAACTTTTCTTCAAATCCACCCATACATTTCCAAAAAAAATCCTCCCATAATGAAGAGATCTACAGAGATCTGCTTTTGTTAATGTACATTGTATCCGATTCAAAACTGTGAAAATCAAACCACTGGATCGTATACTTTATGAACATGGACGTCATCATGAGCGGATTCTCACAGGCTATAACTGTCGGAAGTGAAATGATTTATGGAGATGCTAACACAGGAAGCGAGTTATTCAAAGCAATTTTGAGAGAGTTTCTCTACATACAATAATAATAATATTATATGAGCGCCTCTATTTAGTTAAAGCTATTAAATATGTTTCTATATGGTTTAAGAAATGGGGTTTTGGATTTTTTTCTGCAAATATACTTGTAGCTCTATGCAATAATGGTGCGACGGTTGTGGTGTTGGCGGCGGCGGCGATGTGGAAGCAGTGGCTCAAAACGACTGTCAGTAGAGAGTATAACAAGTGCACACTTGAGTTTCCCCCCATTGTGCTTTCTTCTTAACACATGAAAAGTTGAGCAGAATGGGAGAAAAGAATTTGAAGGTGGAAGCACACACAAAAGAGCCAGTGGTAGTTGCAGTAACTATACAAGAGCCACAACATCATAAAGTCGAAAACTGGATTCAAGTGCCCTGGTCTCCCTCTCTCTCTTGAAGATGAGAAGAGAAGGAAGCAAAACAGGGGAAAATAGCTAAAAATAACTAAACCACCGTCACTGACGGAAAAAACAGAAAAGTGGCAGAAAAAGCGGGTAGTATTTTATATATTTGTACATTTATAAAAAAATCTAGATGCAAAACGCTTTTGATATAACTACAATAATATATATAATGATAATGATAGCTAGTACTACCAGAGCGGTTACAAACGGAAAAGTAATATGTACAACGTTATTATTAGCACTATTATTTCTTTGCCTATATCCCCATCCATTAATATTTGCTCTTCTTTACTGCTACTACTCAACTACCGCCACAACTTGCTTGTATTGCAATGCAAGTTTCCTTTATTTTTCTTGTGTGCTGGGAAAGGAAATATTTTGAAAGTTATGGAGAGATTCTCATCTTCCACTTTCATTTTCCTTTGTGTTTTCCGCTGTACACAATATTAATGCCAGCTCGTCAAGAGTTTCTCTCTTGAAATACCACTACAGTCGCTGTGGCGGTGGGATAATACGAATTAGACCACGTGTGTGTATACTACTTAGCAATCCTTGATGTTTATTACTGCCCACACACACACACACTCACACATCAAGGAAGAACTTTTTTGCGCATTATATATATGACTACATATATATCAGAACCAAGTATATATATATATCAAAATGAAATTTATGTATGCTGCAAATGAATTTGAACAGCTACTACTACAGTGAAAGTTGATATGTGAGTCCGAAATGTGACTTGTGAAAGGATTTTGGAATGCTGCTCTGTCTCTGCTCTACAAAGTAATAAAAAGTAGGTTCAGGATAATCATTCCATAATGCTCTACTTAATATGTACAAACGGAGAAATTCCTTGAACAAAAGTTTAAAATAAACCACTTCTCTCTACGACAAACTCGTTAACAACAGCGGCAGTGAAATGACGACACACACATAGCATACCTTGTGTCTCATAAAAAAGCTGGACGAGAGTGAATGTTTTTTAAATTAAAAATACAGGTAGAGTCTCTCTACCTCGGAATGATGTATTATACAACTACTAATTTCACTACAGCTATATCTTTGCGAATGTGAGATGACATTTATTACGGAATTGTAATTTAAGTCATTTATAAGAAGAATACTTCCCCAAGCTGACGTGACGTTCATACGGTCTCCCTCTTCCGCTCAAAGACTTGTCAGATTTCTTTAAACTTGTAAGTCCACATATAAGAGTGGTGGAATTCACAACCTATTCTTACGGATAGGAGCTCCATTTAAAAATACTACGCCACTAAAAATCTTCCTTTGCTCTTCCTGCCCCATTTTAACATTGTGCATTCGGCACAAGGAACTAAAACTTTCCAATTCAAAGCTAAATTCCTAACCCTTCCGGAGATTATATAATACACGTCATGTTAGACTTTCTCCCCTGGGGATTCAGATTCACGGCAAACTACCTGTTCTACTAAATCTTTCATTTATCTTCAACTCATTTCCATGAAGCTTGGCGTATGGACTTCCGGTACCTGTGTTGCATAACAATAGAAAGTGCCATTTTCAGAAAAGATTATTAACAGGAAAAAAACCCTTCCACTATGACTTTATTGCCAAATGCATTGCAAATGAAAAAAATTCCTTCCTTCGAGAACGCTGCATTCGGCAGCCATATTATGGCTCATTAGAATTTAAACATCTACCATCAAGCTGACAAGTTTTCTTTTGTCATCCTCTTTCGTTAATCTTTCTCTGATGGCTAAACCAACATTTTGTGGCGTTTGTTCGTATTATTTCACTTGGACTGTTGTCCTATTGTTCTGTGGTATCATTTACACACGGAGAGATGAGAATGAATTCTATTTCTATGTAAAAAAAACTTCACATAATTCTCCAAAATTCAGTATGCAATGTAAATGTATAATAAAAGACATATGACGACGATACTAGCTCATTAAAATTAAAGACACTTATTCGCAGTAGTTTATCATGTAAGTAGAAAAGAGCCACATTGGACAACCATCCAGACAAGGTTTGGTGTCGGCGTCAGTGGCTAGGTTGGTTTTTAGGAGAGCAAGTATCTTGTCAAACTAGTCATTCATTCCATTTTGACCCAATGCAAAGTTGATGATGACCCACCACCAAAAAGCACACTACACTACCAAATCCTCCTCTATACCCTCATGAATTTATCATGACCGTCCAAGAAAACAAGAATCATACACACTTTGCTTATTACATTGCCATTTGCTTGTTAGAGGAGAAAGTTGTGCGCGTGACAGTTTAACCACATTATACATACGAATTATTATTACAACTGTACACATGAAAACATTGTAGAGGCATGAACCCGCATATGTGACACCAAACCAACTACACCAAAAAAGAAAACATTTTCACTAGTAGTGGGACATACGTGACGTAAGGAAACATTTTCTTTTTAATCATTGGTCACACACACACACAACTCATACTTTCACCAACTTACCTCATCCCTACTACTTTTATATATACCCATCATACATAAAACATGCACAACTCACGGTAGAACAAATTCGTTAAAATTTAAATTCAGGAGGATGCATGCATATAATATTATGTATGTACAAACACAACATATTGTCGGTTTCTCCTTCTCCCTTCCACAAGCTCACAAAAAAAAGTTTTCATGAAGTTTTAACATTTTGCATATGAGAATAGAGTACATAAAGAAGTGAGAGTAAAAACTTTGCCCACAACATGAAATAATTATAGCTGATTATTCAAGTAGTCCGGAATACATAATAACTTAAGTAATTCATTTCAAGTATAAAGCGCCGCCGCCAAACAGATGAGTGTGTGTTTATGTAGCAAGGTGCAAATGATCAATCCCTGTGGGAGAAGGGGTGTGAATGAGAATGTAGCTAAAAAAGTGTGTGGTGGTGTTAGACACCTCGCCGTGTAAAATTACTACTATGTAAAGCAAAGGGGAGTGTACCAACAACCCCTTTTTTCGTTCCCAGTAGTAGAAAAAAAAGAGCAAGAAGAGTAACGTCATGAATTCTAATGTGGTGGAATAGTAGGTACATAGGTAAATGTTATGTGTTCAGTAGTAATCCCTTGCGAATCCACAATATGGTTGTCGCTTTTGGCAATGGGTATTTATTAGTAAACTTTCTCGGCAGTATACTTTTGTTTATTTAGCAAACATTTGAATATACTGCTGCTCTACCTCCTGCCACAAAACCAAATGCTCATCATCAGAATTTAAGCGCCCACATGATTACTATATTAGTTAGTTGCTTAAATAGGACGCTCATTCATTCAACTAAAAATATAAATATTCACCATATTTATACTTTTACTCAAACAAAAACATGAAAGCAAGCCAAACACCAAAGTATAATATAGAAAGTATATATATGTTCATAAAATATTCGGAATTACCAAAAGTAAAACAAAAAATATAGTTATATTCTGAGCTTTTCATATTTAACATATGGGTTTTGTTGGCGCAATATGTGTAGTAATAATATGCATAAAAAAATCAAGAAATGAAATGAGAGGGAGAGAGAAAGCAAGGCCACAGCCAAAGCCAACGTGAAAAATCTCTTGGGGATTTCCATCAAGTCAGCAGAAGAGTATAAAAAGCGCGTGGGTATAAAAATAGGAACAAGCTACATGATGATGAAGCTGCACGTGTTGTATGCACACCACTTACAAAGGCGAAAGTTGGAAGGAACTATAAACTATGCATTGCTCAAATGATTCATAAAAAATATGGGGAACACACCAGGTTCTAATAAGTTCTTGTAACGTTGCAGTGTAAGATTGCGCTGTTTAGAAAATTTGAATTATGATTATTATGTGAAAGTTTACCAACTTGGGTGGCTGACTAGCAAGCTGAAAAACAGAGGCTTGTAGTCATTGACCCACATTTCTTGTACTCTGGCTTGTACCAACGGTCATGTCAGACCCTACATGAAATTAGGAATAAGCAGTGAAAATTAATGCATAGCCTAATGTGGTTGGAAGGACTAGGAGTAAAAAAAGGTAGTACTCGTTTTATGTATTGATAGGATTTTACGAAAAATTTTGTAAATAAAAGCATCGAATATATTCTTATTCTTTGTCATAATCTCTGCAAAGATTTGATTTGTCTTCACGGATTTGACTAGATAAATAAACCGAAAATAGTCAGTAATCCTTTTGTATAACCTACGAAAAAACATTCTAGACTGACAAAGTGTTTTGTTGAAGTAGCATGGTGCATTTATTACACAACAAAGACGGTAGCTGTGTGAAGCTCATGAAGTCTAATAATTCATCATTAGCTCGTGGCTTGTGGGATTCCTGATGATTTATTTTGCAAGTGTGCACCTTCTAACGAATATGCGCATAAATATCTCCTAAAAAGACCTATAGACTATCTATAAGGTAGGCACTGTAACCTTGTTACGTACTACCAAGCCCAGGAATTTCTGTTTCGAAAGCATTGAAAATTAGATTTTTTTGCTCAATAGCTAGGAATCCACCATTTAAAACCTGAATTTTTGTTTCCTATGCCGTGACTTTACAAATAAACTTGGTTTAAGAAAAAAAATATGACATCATTTCAGTTTATAACGAAAAGCGTTACAACATCCATCTTTTTTTTTACTTAATCTAAGTTTTGAAGCATAGTTGCCGTTCTTCCCTATTTTATTACTTCCTACGCCTTCATTATGTACATACATTTGAGTGACCTATATTTTGTCGCACGTTGAAGTGATGTAGATGAATAGGTAGAAGGAGTAACTATGTAGTTATTTTAGTAAGCATAGAGCCTATGGAGCGAAACACAAAGAAAATGTTGTTGATAACAAGGGATGATGAGTAGTAAGTGGAGGGCTTTACGTAGAGTAAAGCCAGGTATTATGCTTTTTGTTTCTTTCTTTTTTTCTCTCTCTCTCTCCATCTTCACTCTGTTTGTTGTCTTATTTTCTCTGAATGTTTTTACTTTCCGCCTGCCGAGTAGGAAACACACGACGACGTAAGTACGTAAGCTCTCACTTCATTTTTCTTTTTCCATGTGAAGTGGTGATGTTACACATCACGCTGTCGAGGTGAAAAGCTGGTTCCTCATTCCCCAATATAAATTATACGCTTATTATTATTATATGTATTCAAGTTATATGGTTAGGGTTTTGTTTGCTACATTTATAATAATATGTTGCGCAACTTGCGTTTATTTCACTGCTAATGCAGTGATGGCGGTGATGAATTATGAACTGTTATGTCATGTTGCCACATATACGCAGGAAAAAAATTACCTTATTTTCTTGAAAGAAAGCATCAAAATTATTATAAATGAATTGTTTGCAGCTTACCCCAATAAGTAGGAAAACGGGGACGATAAAAGACACCACCATCCCCTTTTCAATGGACATCCAACAGTAGTGACGAGTCTCATACCCGTCTGGGTTCACAAGGTAGCTCATCTACAAAAAACAAATCATGATAATTATTAATTTACAATGTTGAATGTGTAGAAAAACAGAAAAAACAAATGGAATGTTGAGTTGATCCATTTTACACAATTTTTTTAGCAGACAAGTAATAATATATTATAATAAGTACTACGCATCTCTTCATGTTTTTCGATGAATTCGTTGGTATTTTAAAATAAAAGACATACGACGGTGCGCACGTCATTACGCTAAATTTTTCCAACCCCCCTTCCCTTTCCTCCGTCATCCCTCAATGCCATTTTGTCAACTTTATATCGCTGAATAATAAAAGTAGGAGAAATTGCTGTCAAAGTGTTTACAAATAAATTCATGTGCAGTCATTCAGCATCATTATTGGGAGGTAATCTCCTGGAAGTTGAATTTCCTAGCTGAGTGGAATAGGTGTATATACATGTTTAGCCCAATATATATAACGACATAAAACGTTGAATATGGACATAATGTTTTATATAAATACATCAAGACGAAAGGCTGTCTTTTTTTCATACGGTAGAATAATGTCATGTCCCAATAAATTCATCGTTTTCGGTGCAATGGTCTTCTTTGGAAAGAAAGCAGACAGTGTGTATATACCCGTTATAAATGGTTGTTAATGTTTATACCTACACCCATACTTAAGTGAACATACTTTCGAGTAGTTATATGATCCATTAATATATATATCTACATATATCTGTTTATACATATTTATTTATAGATATATAGCACATATAAAAATTTCATTTGCCTGCTCTTCTTCTTCAGTCTTCTTCAGTCACTTTGACTTTGGCAACAAAGGAGAAATTATTGGAAGGGAAAGCAAAAGATATTTATGGTGATGGCATCGCTCCAACGGGAATTATAGTGTGATTTTAGCTATTTTTTCTGTACCTATAACAAACCAACGAAAAAATCGCTGAACCATATACATCCTTACGTATAAACTACATGTTATATTTGTAATACCAGTAAAGGTTATACCTACACACACCATAAAGCACCACCAACCCTTTTTTTCTCTCTCTCCCTTTTTACATGTGAATGAAACTCATTCCCTGCGATGTCCAAATGCCACTTGCTGTGAGTTTTAGTGCCCTCTTCTACTACTTTACGTACACACACAGGCAGCATTGTAGCTTCACCAACTCTTTCTCTTCTCTCTGTGAACTGGAGAAAGTCCAGGCAGGAGAGACGGGCCAAACAATCTGAAAAAGTAAAAGTCTCCAAGGCTTCTTCCTCGCATGACTTGTTAAGTGGAACTTGTACATTTTTAGTTTGCTGCTACTACTGCCCCGCTGCTGTGTGCTCTCTGCTGTCTGTGTATATTCTTGCGACTTCCTTCTATTTTCTTTTGCCACCACTACACACACACCATCGGCACACCACCAACTTTTTTCTCCTTTTCTCTTTTTCTCATTGCACAACAAAAGCAGCTTCTTAATAATAAAAACTGTTTTTATTAATACTTATCGTTAAATATTTGAACATAAATACTCAAGCGCTATACATATATATAACGTTCGTGTGTGTATTATGCAAACGGTCATGTAGAAGAAAACACAGTAGTATATAGTAGCAACTGAGAGGTCATAAGGGAGAAAAGGTCACCTTTGCATTTCCTCATGTTACGTTAGACGTGATGCTTCCTGTAGGCACATAATATCCTATCATTATTATATAATTCATAAATAAGACACATGATTTCATTCAACAAAGTTGTACTTTCTAAATAAATTTTCTCGCAAGTGTACACGTGGAACTGGAGACGCAATACTTTCTCTTCATCCAATTGTACTTTGCTTACTCAGATGTCTCAAGTCAAAAAAAGGTCTCGTTAGACAAAGTTTATTATGTACGTGTACAATATATTATATTTATGTAGTAATGCTACGGTGGTGGTAGTAGTAGGTACTATCCAAATGCACACACACACCAATACCACCATCACTTACGTCAGTTTATACTTTGAGTCTATTTTCAAGAAGAAATAGAGACGTGTACCTATTAATAATGTAGGGCGAAGAAAATAGCACGTACATACCTTTTAGACAAACTTACACGAATTCTAAAAAAAACAACAGCGGACGTTGATCAACTGCTGACGTCCAATAAATGTGTGCAGCCATGCTTAAGGAGTACACGACAAGAAAAACGGGAGAACAAAAAACAAAAAGAACAACTTGGGAAATATAAAAAAGTTCATCAAATTTCCGGTATGCACGGGTGATTTTCAACCAGCCAGTCGGCGTCATTCTTTACAAAATACAAACTTTTAGTTGGCGGAAATTGTGTTTGCCTATGATACCTATCACTAATCGTAAAATGACAACAGCACATGGCCTTTTGCATTTCGTTGACTGTACAGTCTTGGCATAGATAAGATAGAGTTATAAGTTTTCTTTCCCTTAAACATTTGAAAGATGCAAACATGAAATCAAAAAGTTAAATATTATTATTACGCTCCGATGAATATGGCGGAAAGACAATTATTCCAGATGCCTAATCTCAACTCAAACTCCCCAACAAGCATATGTATACCACGATAAAGTGATGGATGTACGCGTCGCATCCTGTAGTCATTGAATGGTGATACCAGGTCCATTTTATACATTTCGATGAGTTTTAATGTTCTGATACTATCTCGTAAATGTTTCTAAATTAGTAACTTGTTCACCTGACATTGAGATTAAAATGTAATATTCAATCCATTATAAACACATGTTTAGAAAATATAAAAGAAGAATCTTTCAGTCTTTCGGTATTTCTCCTGTACGCCTTCGTGCTCACCTTTACACATTGTCAGTACTTAAAATATTGGAGCATGTCCCACTCTTGCTCATATAATTTGTACATATGGTCCTGTTTCTTTCAAGGAAAATAGACTTTTCTCCGCCTTGTTTGAGTTTTCAACTGATTCATGGTCGTTCTGATCTGAAATCATTACAGTTTGATAGAGCTGGGAATTCAACCAGGAACAGAAGTACTGAACTGAACCAACTCCATTACGGCATGGCGAACTGACCCACATATTTAATATGTATGTAAATCCAGAATCTATTTTAGTCCTTGAAATTTATAACCTTTCATACATATACCACGTGTATACGACCCAATATATGTACACACAAAGGAAAGGGAGATTCCTGAGATTATATGCATATGAGAGTCTCTCTCCGACGAGTTGTGTATAGTATGTGTGTGTACATTTAATAAATTTTTGAGTTGACTTTCTCTGACAAGGAAACTAGCAGAATACTATACCTACTTACATAGCATTGTGTATGTATGTAGAGGAGATATCTTTTACCCGGTGCATATAAACACGTTCACCAACGGTAGTGTGTGGTGGTATGTAGTAGTCCTCTTGAACTATTTGCAAAAGTTTCCTACATATTGTTGTAAAACGCACATATTACTGTGCTAAAGCACAGAAGAGAGGAGCTCTTCCACCACCACATATTATTTCCACCTCTTATTTCTCCCCTCGCGTTCGCTTCATCTCTCAGTTCAAAGTTAATAACGCTCGTCCATCATTGTCAGTTTGCGCGTGGAACGAGCCAACCTCAATTCCCTAAGGTCCTCTTCATTTATTTGCAGAAGGGAAGCGCAATGCAATATTCCAGTTCGACTTATGCCGCCTAATAAAATATAAGTGCCACCTTTAGTATTACCACGGTCAGAGAGAGAGAGAGAGATGGGGAGCGAGGGGGGAAGGATGGTGAAATGCAATGGCGGTGATAGTAGTGGTGGCGGTAGGTATGTAGGTACCTTTTTTTCAGTATTGTATTATGTGATTTGGAATCGTGATGAGTCTTGCTTTGCTACACAGCAAAAAAGGAAGTTTAAAAAGGTCGTTTTCATCGTCAGCAGAGTACCACATCTTTCAACTCTACAACCACTACCGCCACCACCACGCTAATAAATAAATACGCAAAATTTTCGATGAGATGCGATACTTGCTTGCTTCCTTTCCTGAATCGCCTGCTTTCTTCCATGTCGAAAAAGAGAAATAGATACTACTTTTGTGTATTGAATTCTCCCAACGGGGAATGAGTGAAAGCCGAAATGTGTGTATCTATACCATTTTTTTGCTGTCCTAGATAGGGAATGTGGAAAGCAGAAAGAAAGTATACCAATATAAGTTGCGTTAGAGTAAAAGTATATACACACATTATTATGTATTCCGGCGATCGCGATATTAATGATAATGTGCATTAGTAATGATGACGTGATACGCTTTTAAGGTCAAACGTGTACAAACATACAAGCTTTTCCTAAAATGTTGGAGTACAAAAGTACGTCAATTGTACATTCATTTGTATAACTTTTTTGGTGTGAGATATTCTTAGCCTAAATATTTTTCAAAATGATACGTATCAAATTAGATCCTTTCTAAATCTCATTGTCTGCAAAACCAGTTTTGTAACTCTTAAAACCAATTAGAATTACCAGCACTCTCGATTCCCTATCTCTTTGCTATAATCAAACACGTCACGCAGTTTTCTGAAATGTGTATGGTGGGGTGGTATTAGTATCTTTCCTACTCATGCATGCTAGTGATATGATATTTATTAGATAACTTATTACAAACTCCGTTAGCTGTTCATAAATTGTTTTCGCTTATTTGCCTCAGGCTATGTAATTCTATAATAATAATACTTGAATAATATAAGGAAATGGATTAATCTCGTATAGTTCTCTATAGAATTACTTGTTTATTTTAGCATGCAACTTAAACTTGCCATAATAACATACCTAGTTGTTATACATGTATATTATGTTGTTTACCGTTGGTTCTTAAATGAATTTTATTACAGGAAATTGTTTTTGAAGTCACGTCCGGCGTCCGGAGCACTTTCGCAAAATCTACTCCTCAGGGCAAGCATTCCCTTTATTCCAACCCGTAAACATACAAAAAGAGCGAACCGATAGTGGAAACGTTTTGGTTACAAGTGAGATTAGCCCATACATAATAAATAGCTTCAAATTTATGTATGCATGCAAATAAGGAGAAGGATGATAAAATGGGATGGAATGAAACGTGGAAAAACTGTATAGAGAGATCCCATATATATTTAATATATTCAGTGCAAAGGAATAGAACTTTTTGTACAACACGTCATGTGTGTGTCTTGGTATAACCAAAAGTGGAGAGAAGAGCGACGACTGTTTTATAGTATTTTGTAGGCCTTGTAAATATAAAACCCTTTGAAATCGATTTATTCCGTTTGGTGCTGGTGTGTTTACAGAGGGAAAGTCCTCATTATTACTTTCACCACGTTTTTCCGACATGGGAGTTCAGGCTGATATGTCATCATGTCCTGTTTATAATTCGGATTTAAGTTATAAGCCCAACTTTCCAAGTGTATTTACCGATCAAAACTTGAAAGGAAAGCGACATCATTAAACAAAATGTGTATACAAAATGCAAAATGAATAGTTGAAGCTTTTATAATATCGCGCTGTTCAAACAGCCAAAAAAACAAAATTTGGTCACTGAAGGGAATTACTTGAGCATTCAGATTGAAAAAGAAGTGAACCAAAAACAAAACTTTTTGACAAACATCCCTTTCACCCGTCCATCACTTTCTGGTCAAGTCTAGTCAATTTCAATATAAATTATTATTATGATAATGATGATGGCACTAACAATGAACTGATGACAAGCTTATAAGACGAGTAAATTCCAATGTTACCAACAAACAAAATTCCCCGAGCAGGAATCTCATTTTCATCATTCAAATTTTCCTTGAAACAAAAATTAATCTTTGTAGGAAAAAGGATATAAAATAGTGAGCGACGAATCTATTGAAAAGTCACTAGAAAAAAAGTAATTTGTTTTTAATGTGTATATTATAATACATACATTATAATAATAATTAATAGTACATAATATTTGTACAAGATTATATAAAAGCTTGTATTCGAATTTTTGTAGAAAATACGTGTTTGGTTTGCATTCATTTTTTTAACTCTGACTTTGACTACACATATTGTTATCAGTTTCAGTCAGCTCTTTTCCTGTCTGCTGATTGAAAGGCGACATTGCATTGAAAATTACAAAGTGGAAATAAAGTTAAATCCGGTGTGATATGTAGTCGCTTCAGGATAAACTTAAATGAGCATTATGCATATGCCTGTGTATATTATGAATTTTGAAAGTAGAGAAGGTAAATGAGAAGCGTGCCTTAATAAAAGAAAAAAAGAACTTCAAAGCAGATCAACCTTGTTTATCTGACAATTCTGCTGACTAGCAAAATGTGTATTTATCTTCCATTTACTACATATTATGTACATAATACATAATGGAACACAATCTAATGTTGAGATTTGTATATACTCGAATCGTCAAAGTATATATTTTCCAAACTACTTCAATATAAATTTTTGTTTGTACATTAATGTATGTATGAAAAAAATATACTGGTTATTTTGTTGGTTTTACTGTAAACTTTACATGTTGTAATTGTATATTGTATACTTCATATTTGTGGTAACCGGATACTAGCTATTCTCCATTAGCTATCTGGACACTTACTATTCTCCATTAG
>JAITYZ010001965.1:0-10454 GCA_027744595.1 Paronellides praefectus
ATATATTATTTACAAATTATTGTAAATAATATATGATTTTTGTTACTATTTTTCGTTCTAAACAATGTTAAACGAAAATCGTCTAGAAAATAAAGTGCTTTTATAGATAGCATGACATATTGATAGCAAAATGTAAACTAAAAATTAAGTATTTTATAGAGGGAATATTTCAAAAATATCGTTCATCATGTTATGGCATTGACATTTTTGTCTAATCTTCATTGCCAATTGCACATCCTATACACATACAGTTGACAGTGGCAGTAGAGGCCAAATTCAGCATATTATTCCTCGTGTAACTGAATATTTTTAATGAAGAGCAATACCCGGATACAAATTCACAATTTTAATTACAAACTAGTAATTAAGTGAGCTATGAATTAATTAACTATTTAACGGTAATTTCTGTTCTCCTTTACCGTTTTCCTGTTCAAAGTGTCAAAATTACACCTAGTAATAAGACACAATTTTGTCAAAACATCATTATCATCATCAACCAAAATTAAATTACTTCCGCGTTTATGGTAAAAAAAAGTATTATGGTGGACCTCCACTCCTTCTCCTTCCCGCCCATTATTCCCTTTCTCACATTTGTACACCCAAGAATTCAGGTCAATGTCGACGTATTCCAGGAATTTTTTTTCACTGAGCTACTGAACTATTTTTACCACTATTATCAAATAATCAATTATGTTCTTTTTGTCGTGCCCCTTCTTGTTCCCAGGCATTCAAATGCAGTAGTCATTTTCTCTTCATCTCCCCACCTCCTCCGTTATATTATCATTACAACCAACAATAGCATGACCCAATAACCAAAATTAAATGGCTTACCCCACTCAATAACATCCATAGGTAATAATAGCACAAAATTGTGAGGAGACCACAAATAAACCAAAAAGTGCATAAGGCTTTACGTGGCAAAAAAAGAGGAACCAAAGAGCAAAAAAGTAATTTTCTTTTGCTTTTGCTGCTTTTCTGAGGGGATTTAATTCAACAGAGCCAATATTCTCTTCCCAGTGCATAAAAACTCGACTCGGGAAATAAAAGGAAGCAGAAGAATGAGTGAATGAATGTCTTTTTCATAGCAGTAGTTTACTTGTATCTATGTGGTCTCTGGTATTATGTATTTAAAATGATTACGTGAAAATGGGAATGAAATGTATGGTGTATTTGTGCTTCCTGGGTATATACACAGCTCCTGGGAATTTTCTCTGGGGACCCTTTCTACTTTCCCTCCTCTCCATTTTCTTCGGGAGCTCTCTGGTGGTGGTCATTATTTAAACTGTACAGCAGCAACAAAAGTATATAGCAAGCAAAACAGTATAATGCTTTATAGTATATAACACGAAGTAATCCTAAAACTCAAAGCAAAGAGCGACCTCCTGCACCTCTTGTATAAAAAGCAAAAGCTTCGTATTTATTTCCATTGTTAATCATCATCAGGACCATCGTCTTCGTAAATTCGTTCCACATATCCTCATTGTCACTGTGTGTGCTCCATAGCTTCATTGCCATTTTAGAAAAGAAGATGAAGAAGGAGAAAAAGTGGGTTACAGTTACGACTTGGGAACGACTTTTACTGGTTGGTACGACACCAGAGAAAAAAAGAAGGCTGAATGAATGAAATGAATGAGAATTGAATTGATGATGCTGAGTTGCAACAGTGATATATTGTCGGCGGTCGACCAAGATGAATTGTGCCAAGCTTGCAGAAAAAGAAATGGAGAAGAAGATGAAGAAGAAGTGAAAGAAGATTTTCCCCAGAACAGAATAAGAGACTATGCATGTGTGTACGTATGTGTGGCATTATGTATTTTATGTTGGTGCTCCTTTTTAACTGTGTGTGGTCTTGTGGTTTTGGATAAGCCACTTGTACAAGTTTTGGCACTTTATCACAAAACCATTCAACCATCAAAGGGGCTTAAAAGTAATTAATGTGTGAGTGTGTATAGGTTATATACTGTTTTCTTCTACTTCATTTCTTGCTTTCTTTCACAGAGAGGCCCTTAGTCATTTTAAAAGAAAAATATACTTACATTATTATTTTTTCAATATATTATAATAAATTATTATTATTATTCCGTTCAGAAGATGGATAATTTATTATATGAAGGGCCATGAATGAATGAATATAAATGAACCATATAACAAGTGTAATGGGCATACGATATACCATAAAACGTCATTCACATTCACACAGACCACATAATGCACACTAAACTAAACAGTAAACAGCCCAGGGCGTGATGCCTTTTTTTGCTGCTCAAAATTACCAGCCATCACAAAAGATTGGACGTAAAAAAGGAGGCCAATATAACGGGGTAAATGACTCGGTAAATAAGAAAACAGACTGACTGCGACTTGGTGAGTAAAGTAAAATGAGATGACGATGAAATGATGATAATGATGCGTGGCGTTGTTGTGGCTTGTGTGTAGTGTGCATTATGTGTCTATATGTACGAATGTGTGTTGTCGACATTTCCTTTTATACCTGTATATAATGTACATGCATACATATTCAACAGTACAAAAAATTGTTTTCGTTTCAGCACAAGCTTTTGAAGCTTTTCTCTTCTATTTTTTAGCTTAGTTAATATTCAGTGGGAGGAAGGATAATGAAATCAAAACGGATGTTTACCAAACCAAAATCATCATCATCATCATGTTCACATGAGTGAAACTACTTCTTGTTCTTTTGGTATGCTATAGTTCGTGGTTTGGATTTTGATATGTGCAGTAATTTGTTTGATGCCTGCCCTGTCTATTGCCTGCAAGCAGGTTGCTTGTTTCTTTTCCTTTTAGCTCAGCACACGGTGCTATATTACAGCACAAATTGTGCTTGTGCACAAGCAGGGAACACTTTATTAAAGCGATTGAATTTTATGTAATGATATGATACGATCATCTCATCGGAAACACTTTTATGTTATGGGCCATGGTTGGTTCCGGGTTATGAATATTATTGTGGGAAAACATGGCTGGCTTAGTGGGTATGGCTGTATGGCATTTTAGTACTGTTTGAGTAAATGAACCCGAACAAAAACTAGTTCAACGAAAAACTAAACTGAAACCGCAAAAAACATAAGTGTAGTATGTGTGCTAATATTATGTTATGTTGTAGCAAGGCAGGGAAATCAATTTTTCCCCAGTTTTTTGTGCTGTCATTCTTGTAAATCATACGACATATATGACACACATTCAACATGACACACACATAACATAACAAAATATTAGAAAATATAAGAAAATATTATTTTTGTTATATTTTCTCAACTTTCCCCGGAGGTGATAATCCAAAGAAAGAAAGCAGAAGGCTATATTTTATACTAGTTTTCCTTTTTCGTTGTTTAGTAGACGTTCCTTTAAAAAAAATCATAATTCAAATTCAGCCACAATACAATTCGACAATTCGACAATTTATGTGGATATTTATAACTAATTTCCAGGATATAGGCTTAGAAGGTCACGTGCTTTCACTCATGACACTTATGGCAATTAAGAAAGTTAAGATTGTAATGTAACACCTAAGCCGTTTTATTCACAAGTTCATTTTTGTAATGTAAACTGGCACCGTGTGACATTAATATGCACATATAATGGTAAGTTCATTTGATATGTATTATTTATGATGATAACCTCGAAAATTATAACGAGCAATTAGAAAAAAATGGAAGAACCTAAAGAAGTCACTTTCTTTCATACTTTTTTATATATATTTACGTGCTTTAAGTTATGTGTGTATGCATCAAAATAATTATATTTCCCCATGTCTTTTTCCTAATTGCACTAAACTGTTAGAAAATATGTCTTTTCTGCATCGTTTTTGTTATGTTTTCTATTAGTCCAAAAGCGAGAAAAAAGAAGTATGTAGGAAACAAAGTTAGACACCAAGTTAGGTAACTTTCTTTTCTAGAGTCGCAGTGTTCAAAAAAAATGTGGCAGGAGACATAAACTGTAGAAGAGAAATAAGTATAATAAGTAGTGTAGGATGAGAAATAATGATGACGACTCAGAAGAAGCCTACTGCTGCGACTACTATACTGAAAACACACTAAGGCAAAAGACGAAAAACTAACTGCAAAAAAAGTCAAAGGAAAAAAGTTCTTTTTTTTATTTTCACTTTCTTTTTTTACACTTTTCTTTGCCCGTTCTTTTTCTTCCTCCTCCACAAATAAGCACACCAGCCCATATTCTTTTTTTCTTTTTTCTATGCTATTTTCACGTAATGGGGCATGGCTTAAGAAGAAGAAAAGTTTGGAAGTGACTAACTAACTAAATAACTAAAACTACACTATAAATACCTTTTATTTCTACAGTTTTTTTCGTTAAACGTATTATTATTATTATGGTACTGTTATTATTTTTTTATTTGAGCGTATTTTTTTGCATGTATATTCAACCAACATAGTACAGAACAGCCGAGCAGACGAGAGACAACATGGACGACAATTTGAAATTGTTCTTTTTTTATTTTTTGGTTGACTGAACGTACTCGTTAAATCCAACTGTGTGCATACATACATATGGGTACATGCCTACATATTATATAAATAGGGAGTAAAAGCTTGTCTTAATAAATAAGCTGTAAGACTAAGACAAGCATTTAAAAAAGTATTTTTCTTTTAGTTTGCTCTGCAGTTTTTTATTAGGTAACTTTTTGCCTGAGATTTCTTTTTTATTTTGCTTTAAGAAACATGTTTTTTATATCGTTTTGTATACATATTATAGTGTACTTATACTACTCCCTAAGGTTGTCGTTTTATCCGCATGGGCCATTTATTTTCTTAACTTAATTTGTGATCCACTTACTACGATGCCGCCACCTGAGCTGGCTAAAACGCTTTTCCTCTGATTAAGCAGAAAATGAGAAGAGGAGGAGAGGAAGGGGACAAATAAAAATAAAAGGCACGACAGAGTAATTTAAGTCTTCAACAAATTAGCCAAGGTCGCTTGTCTTGTTGTTGTGTCCTTCCTTTTTAGTCAACTTCTTACATAATTGCTACTGCACACTTTCCTTTCCCGCTCTGTCTTTTCCTTTTTTTGCTCTTTCCTTTCTAATTCTGGTAATTTACTTACTTTTTCACTGAAATAATGAGGATGAAACTTGTTATTTACCAGGCATGGGGGGATTTTTTTAGTGTAAATGAGTATTAAGAAAAGTAAATCAAATTAGCTACATTTCGGGATATGTACCTGTATACTCTGAAAAAGTTTTGCCATAAGTTTGAGACGAATTATAGTTTTGTTTAAAAAAAAAAAAAAAAATATGAACCCTGCTGCTACATTCTATAAAATATTTGACGTTGATAATGTGCCGCTTAGGTATGTGATACATATTCTTTTGGAGCTTTTGCGCAATTATTTTATTGCTGGTACACAGAAGAGCAGTGAATAGTAAAGAGGAAATAGAAAGTAGAAACAGGGAAAGTTTGTATTTTAGCCTGACTGCTTGGTTGGTTGGTTGGTTTGCCGGCTTCGGGTCGTATGTATGTGTAACTCAAGTGAAGATAATGGATGGATGAAGCTTTTGTAGAGTTTTGCACTAAGAGCATCGCTTCGGTGGTCATTAAAAGCAGGGAGCGGTTGAATTGAGGTATGTAGTGGAAATCAATGTGACGAACAGGTCGTTAGCGATGGCAATAACAATAACGCACGTTTTCTCATGAACGAATGTCTGTTAGTTTAAAACTGTGTGTGCACTATACTATTAGATTTTGTCTGTCTGTTGCTGTTGCTCCAGTGCTCTCGCCCTTCCGTTACGCTTCTAGCAGCGGACCGGAGTGGAGAAAAAGCGAGCGGAGGAGGAGGATAACGACGATGTGGATGATGGTGATATGAGATATTAATGAAAGATAAAGTTTAAATATTATATATATGGTATACGAATTCCGTATTACGGAATTATAAGAGTAGTAATCATGTTGAAATGTATGTATTATGTATAAATGTTATGATGGTCAGAGAGTGTGTTTGTTTAATTAAACGGGGAAATAGTGGTCATAATAGCAGAAGGAGATGATGATTATATGATGGCAATGTTGAGATGAGGAGGCTAATGCGCTGAAATTGCCGAGGCTGTTGTAACTTTATGTGTGTGTGTGTGTTTACTCATTTTCNATTTTCATCCTCAAAAACACGCGGAGGGGTTCAGTTGAGAAAAGGTAAACTGTAGTACGCACGCAGCGCACATACAGAGCAGCCGAGAGTTACAGTTACAGACGCCAACTCTAGCGAAAAACAAAAGCAAACGGCCCACTGGACTAATCCCTTGTTGTTTGGTGCAGCAGCGATGACATGACATGGCATGGTTGCCATAAACTTTATGAGCCTCATTTATTTCCGTTATTCTTCTTCTGCCTGAACTGCATTATATACAAAACTATCACTATGCAGAGTTGTGGTGTCGATCATGATAGTCATAATGATCCTACTTATGATATGGTGTTGATACTGTAGTTTTGTTTGATAGGTTGACGTTAAATCGGCAGTAAAAAGTAAGTAATGATAAAAATGAACAGGGCTTCACAAAGATAACGGCTACAACTCATAAAACGAGCTGGTGGATGAATGATAAAACAAAATAATATACGCGTGGCATATTATTATGGAAGTCCCTATGCATATATTTTATGCATGTATTCCAGGGAGCGTAAAATATATTACATTGTTTAATTTCTGGCGAAATGCAAACAATAAAGTCAACAGAAAGCAGAAATACTGTAAAGTAGTGTAAAGATGTATAAAAATTGATTACAATTCATAAATGATTGCGATTGAATAAATTGCAATTCAAATACATGATTGGTGTCAATTTATGTCAACTGTCAAGTCCTGTTAAACATTCCGGTAACATATTTTTTTAATGTAATTTCAGAATTTTGAGTAATTTAAAAATTCATTATTTTGGCGCCGTTCTTAATTTTTGTTAAGAGAAAAACCATTTACTGTAGGAGAAGATGAAAAACAAGTCTCCCAGAAAAGTAATGAGCAAAAAATCAAGTTAATTTCAGTAAAGTAGCCTGTGCAGGCAGACAGGTAGATATTTGTTAGTAGAAATTCATTTGTAGTTTTCAAGCATTTTCACTGGATTTGTTTTTCAAGTCTTGTTAGTTAAACTTAAGTTAAACAACGCTTTTTAAGGCTTAACAATGGCGAATGTGTTTGGATGGCCAAGCGATGGCCCAGAAGATTGGTGCTCACACATACCTTGAATGCTCGGCGAAAGCTAAGATCGGAGTTCGGGAATTGTTTGAAGCCGCCACTCGAGCTTCTTTACAGGTAAAGTTAGTAGATGTAATTACATTGGTATTTCAAAACTTTCGGTAATACAAAGTATTGATTTTGTTGTATAAATTATTCTACTTTTCAGACCAAAAAGAAGAAACGGAAGCACAGGAAATGCAGTATTGTTTAAATGCCTTGTACCTTGGGCATTTAAATAAAAAGAATATTATTTTAATTTTTAAAATTCGTAATGCTTAGTGTACTTATAATTTATCATTTCTACCTTGTTTGTTTTGTTTTTAAACCTAGTTTCAAAGTCAAAAGTAAGCTTGTTTGAATGACAGTTTTATCTTCTAAGTAACGTGTTATCCGTCTAAATAAAATCAGGCCAAAGTCATGCTTAGGCATTGTATTAAGGTTTTTTGTTCACTTTTGTGTGTACCTATGTATTTTTCGCATCTTACTTGCATTACAATAAAAATGGTAATGGTAAATCATGTACAATGACATCAAAGAAGTTATATTTTGTAGCATTTTAAATGTTTTATTTTCGATCCCGTTTCATTCTTTTCTTTCTACTGAATTTAAACAGTTCTACACAGATAATAGACGCATTCATATAGACATTAGTATGACTACAACTCACTCAGTCAGAGCTTGTATTCATCATGCTTCCAAGGCTGTTTTCTTATTTCACGGTTCTCTTGAGCTTTTGAAGTTTTTCCTCATATTTCTTCAAGAATTGTGTCTAAAATGCTGAAAATATGTAGCGAGATTTCCGCCGCCGCCTGTCCATCTATCCTGCATGCAGGTTCCCTTTCAGTTGCATCCTTCCTTTTCATAAAATCCTTCATGCCTTGTTTCCTCCTTACCATACCAAATCCATTTGCAAAAAAAATCAGGTTAAAATGAGTAGGTAAAGAAGTAGCATCTTTCATATATATTGTTTCTTTTGAACAAAAAAAGAATCTCTTCTCTTGTTTACGGTTTGGTGGACAGAAAGTCAGACAGAAGACAGCAGGGTGGGAGGAGGAGAGGGGTAGCCAGAAGCAAGGTTAGTCGAGCGCAGCACAGACCTTGTGTCTTGTATAAAAAGAACCACTTTTTTTAACAAGAAAGTAAATACATAAATAAAAGTGAAGTAAAATGAAAAAAAGCTGCATTCTCAGCCGTCACTATAAACTACAATACACTCTTGCTTTCACTTTTTATTTTTTTTTCTACAAAAATCACTACAAAGAAATCATGACGGTGCCACGGTTAACATGTTTCCTCCTCTAGGCTCCCTTTTCCCCTTATTCACACAATAAAAACTCCCACCTAAGTTCTCTTATTTTTTTCTTTCCACATAAAAACCATATCTTCTGTTATGTTCTGTGATGATGTATATACCTTGGTAGCGCCTCTACCGTAGAGGTATATACAAATTATAACTAAACTAAATTGAAGGAAGCGTGTGGAATGTTTAGTATGTTGATATTTGATGTATACATTTTTTCCTAATTTCATTTTACATTCGTTGAACTTGCAAAATTGAATATTTATGGGGTCGTAAAGCAAAAGCCGTCAAGGGACGGAACGGCAAATGGAGAAAATTTAAAACTCTGAAACGTGTAGTACTACGAGCAGAAAAGCAATGCATGTTTGCAACACGATGATGATGATATACCTTCAAGAAATTTTCTGCAATAAGCAGGTTAAATAGTATACAGTATATGAAGATGCATGCATAAATTATGATACATTTTCTATTGTAAAATTCCTTGCAAGCAAGACCCCCACACCACACACCAGCAGCAGCAGTTCCACTATACTACCAACACCACCTTGTTGTCATCATTTACAAGTTAAATGGGATGGTTTCAAAAACTAGCAAGGAAAGAAGAAGTGCGGAGAAAGTGATGATGAAAGTCTCACTTTGGCCAGTTGTGTGTATCTACATATATTATGGTAAAGTGTGTATGCAAAGGAACCTGTCTCCCCCTTTTAGTCCGGAGGCTATACAAGCTATACCGCATAATATTACATTGTATACCAACGCCAACAACCGACACCACCACACCGCACCACATCGCAAAATCCCTACCACAATTTAAACACCAGAGATCATGCCAAACGAAACCACAGCAGCAGCTTTATCGAAGCACAGTTTTCTTCCTCATCCTCCCTTTATACCATCTTTCTAGACTAGATATTATAAACCCTATGTGAATCTTCTTATAATAATTCAAGTATTTTCATTCAAAATTCAAGGATAATATCAACAGGGAGCAGAACAGAGAGGTGGATTGAGAAGTTGCCTGCTATACAAAGAATAATAGAATAAGTGCTTATAATGGAATCAAAATCAAATCCCAAACCAATCTCAACTCAACTCAGTTATCTCAACATACATGCATATAGTATGTAGTAGGCAGTGAGAAAACCACATAAAAAATCTCATATAATCGACTTTACTATCTCTGCCTATGTCATAGTTAATAGCTATACCATCATCCTTCATGCTTTCCCTGGCACGGATCTTTTTATTTTAAAACAATTTTTCATGATGACAGCATATCATTATTGTAAGCGTTTCAAAATATTTTTCATACAATCCACCAAAAATTATGTTGCACTTTCAAGCGCTTGTCATCAAATCTCTCTGGGATTTGAAGTTTGAGTGAGGAAATTGAAAAACATGTATGGCAGTGTAACATCTCAGCAGCAGCGATCAGCCACGGACAACAACCAACATAATCTATAAATGTTTTTCAGGCCTGCAAGGAGTAATTGGAACTTGTTCAGTCATTAAATATATATGAGCCACTTTTCCACATATTTTTTCCTATTTTCCATAAAAAAAAGACTCCTTCATTATAACATTACAACTTACCGAGCAATTTCTCTTTCCTTCATTAACTCTTTCTGGTCATTAAAATCCCTCTAGAGTTATTAAGCTTAACTATTTTACTTGGTCTTTTTTTGGAAATACACAAAAATGCTCTAAATAATCAAGCCAGAAGAGCCAAAGAGAACCTTGAAGTCTGCTCATAAAAATCATCATAAAAAACAACATATAAAGCACCGACTCTGTCCTATTGTTATAAAATATTTCACTGTGTTGGTGTAGTTGGGTGGTCCGGTCAGTATCATCCATCAACGCACAAAAACAGTAGAGAAAGTGTACGTGCCCACTTTCAGTAAATATTAATAAAAAATTAATGAATGCCCATATAGCCTAAAAAACA
>JAITYZ010001966.1:0-12259 GCA_027744595.1 Paronellides praefectus
TTACTAGGTCCCGAGTCATCATCTAAATTTCCATAACCCTGGGCCTTCACAGAGGCCACCAGAGAAATGGTCAAAAGGAATCGGATCCTTCTGGCCCACATTTTCATTAAATGTTGAGCGGTCACTCAAAATCACTTGTTTTGTTTGATGATTCACCTAAAAAAGAAACATGATTTCTAAAAATTGTCATTCACAACATTATTAAACCAAAGCACTATTCACTTAAATCACATGAATGCAAAAATTATATGCAAATGAACAACGGTAGTTTTCAAAATCACAATTTCCAAATCCTAACATGGCAGCAAACTCCCTTTTATTTTAACCCTTTCACTAAACCAAAATTGGCAAATTTATAAAGGACCACAAAATGCAGGGTGCATTATTTTACAGAGAAGTGAAGCGACCAAACCAATTATCCCTGTCTACACTAAGCCACTAACCATCACTAACTGAGAAGTGCTAATGGAGCAATAAAAGATTCAACAGTTAGAAAAGGTGACCAATGGTCAGCAGTCAACAACACTGCTCCTCAGGGTTCCTACAACTTTTGCGAGTAAGGTAAGCTTACATGATTATAATAGTAGAACTATACCCTTACATTATTTTACTCTTAAAATTATGCGTACATGATTTGATATCATTGTTGATTTTACATTATGTTTTGTTGTACAACTTTGTAGCTTTAAGCGCACATACGTGGGGTGTTTCTAAAGTTTCCGGAAGTCTTTGATGGTGTATAACTTTTTAACGATTAGAGCAATTGACCTATAATTTTCCATGTATTTACACCATATTATGATGCATGTATACCTCAGGGTTCCTACAACTTTTGCGAGTAAGGTAAGCTTACATGATTATAATAGAACTACATATACCCTTACATTATTTTACTATTAGTATGCGTACATGATTTGATATCATTGTTGATTTTACATTATGTTTTGTTGTACAACTTTGTAGCTTTAAGCGCGCATAAAACAGAAAAAATTGGAGGATGAAGATGAGCAAGTTGCTTTATTTAATGATATTTCATGTTATCATATCATCATGTTTTGTTATGTATGTATCTAATCATGATTATCGTTTCTTTAATCGCGCTACAGTTTGCCTTGTTACCTGTCCACCTTTCATTCCAAACGAAATTGCTATAAAAGTACATAATTAGATTTTTTTTAAGGGAGGAACATGATACGCATGCCCCATACTGAGAAGATGATCTTTTACAATGATGGTGATGATGATAATGATCGACAGTTTAGTCAAGTCTACCCAGGGAAACGATGATAGGCTGTATAATAGGAGCAGTTTCGCTTCATAAACATCCAAAGTCCATTATTTCTTAACCTCGCTCATCTTCCATCAACATAATCATCTCCTCCAACAATACTAACATTTTTTTCTGTGTATTTTTTCACTAATAACTTCATTGTTAATGTATTTACCATTTATACCTACGTTGTTATTTATAATAGGCTTCATCACGTCACATCATATTACAAAACTTTTACAAAAGCCGACTAGTTTTTCTTCTTTTTTCAAAATGAAACAGAGAAAACTATAAAAATGTGTTTATCATTATTATTATTATCATAATTTATAAACAAATCAGCTACTTTTTAAAACCATTTGATTACTTTAAGAATTCCTGTTTTTGTCACTCATGTGAATATATGTACGAGAGATTTTATAACAAAGTTTTATGACAAAATATATGATAATGTGTACTTATATAAAAACATATTTTGATAATGACTTCATGGATAAAATGATAAGAAGATGCGTAATGTGCAATACTAACATAACTACTGGTTGTAATCTTGTATGGCGTGTGGCCCATGTCAAAGAAAAGGTAAAAAAAATTTAACAATGTCTCTGCATTGTTAACAATATGGTGCAATTTTTTATAATAATGCATAATTGTAATTGTAAGCCGTGTTAATATTGCTTTGACAGACAACGAACGATAAGCAAGGTAACCATTTTGGTGGTCGTGTGTAGTTCAAGTTATCATATTAGTTTGTCTATGCGCCTACAAAAGACGAGTCAACAGAAGTTTTACAAATTATTATGTTAATTTATGTTCAAGGGATAACAGTTAATGCAACAATGCATTATAATGCAATGGCACCTGAATGAAAGAAAAAGAAGAAGTAGGAAGATAAAAAAGGAGTTTATTTTATACCTATTTGTACTTAGGAATGTACATTATATTATGAATTATAAAAATTACACACAGAAATGCATTTACTAAAAAAATATTCAATTTGCCTCTCTCTTTATCTCCTTTGCCTACACACAAACACAATTCAATTTACGTAACCAAAATCTGAATAAAAAAAGAATGGACAATACAAATTATTATTTTAAAATACATGTTGGAGTTATGATTTTCAAAATGAGGATAATGAAAAAATATTAATGATTGCGTGGTTATAAAGAACACGCTTTTTTAGACACCAATTTTTCTCCGTTATCTGACTGATCTCACAATTAGTTTAGTTATTAGACTGTTTATCTGATCCGTTTTGATTTTTACTACGAGTGAATCCGTTGACACGTCAAAAATGTCACAGGAATTCCAAAGGGAGCAGTGCGAAAGGAAAAAATAGTATAAAGAAAGATGATATTACTTCTCAATGTGTGTTTGCAAAGTCATTAAAGGAAGGTGAGCAGTGTAGTAAAAAAATTACATAGTACCACCCACACCTTTGCATCCCTTTCTCTGAAATTTGATCTTATTATTTTTAATGACATGAGCACCTTAAATAAAGTGATTAAGTGCACCATCATCTTTTTTAAATACATTACAAAAAAAAGTCAAGTGCATCTTCATTTTTTAAATATAATTTGCAGTCGTAAGTTGACTTGACCTATACTGTAAATGGCCCTCCTTGCCACTCATTCTGTGTGTGTCTGTTCATTCATTTTTTTAAAGACACCTTTCAATCATCAAACAAGATGCACAAAAATTAAAGTGAAATGCAATAACGAAACAAGTTATTATTACAATATATTTTAATCAGCTCCATGCATCATCCCCATCGCATGTGAGCTTTTTCGTGATGAGCTGATCATTAATTTTTTGACACTCTTTTAACCGCAAAGTACTTTTAAAAATAAAAGGCAAAATAAATGGATTGGAATGCAATACAAATGATCCTGCAACTAACTCAACTAGCGTCGTGATTTTATATTTTAAAAAAAATGCAGAAAAATTACATCATGAGTTTGCTCTCAAACACGTTTCTAACCAAAATATCTAAAAATATATGTAAAAATCTTTTTATAAAAAAAGTTTTTGAACAAATTTCATCAAACACTAAACATGCTGTGAAATACGATTGTAATAAGTCATATAACAATGCAGACTTGGCACGATCTTGTTGTCCCCCCATGATGAGCAAATATTATAAGAAAATATCAATCTAATAACTAGCCTGTCAGCGAAATTATTGCAGAGCTCCTGTGCAATGGAGAGTGTCTTATAATCAAATAAACAAGAATTGTACACTTTTTGGCCTTCAATTAAAACGATAATTATTACTCATGTGAAGCAATTATAATAATGCGCTCACACTTTTCATTGAAAACTCACCAATATATATTTTCTTAAAATATGGAGGAATAAAAATTATTAAGAAGATTTAAAGCGAAAAATAACCAAATTATGCAGATCACAAAAGAATATACATCTATTATCAAAGTAATAATTATTTTAATCAATCACGCGAATGCGAAAATATACAGTCATTAGAGACTAATATGAAACCACCCTCAAAAAGATGAAGGATATCACTCACACTCAACTTGGTCAATATATTTTGTTTAGAGAAAGGAAAAAAGACAATTAAAAAAGTGTAACAGGCAAAAAGATTCATTTTTATCAGCAGGGCACCCATAAAAATACTAAAACATGCATACTTGAATTACTAACGCCGAAGTCACCATCATCACCAAAGGTTAAAATAAATTGAAGACTATTCTTCTGTCACGACAAATCTGACTGCCACTGCGACTCAATTCATGAGATTCTGCAGACAAAGACGAAAATAGCAAAATTTATTATTGGGATTGTTGGTGACAGCGACAATTTTTTTTATCACAACCGCACACACACATACCACCACGGTACGCAGCATGGAGTCATGAAATAACGTGACGATAACAGTATTGATAAACTGCTGCTGAAGCAACTACATGAAAAAAGGCCCTGCACACTTGTCTGTGCAAATTACCTACACACTTGACCTTTTCCTACAGTCAGTAATTTGAGTGTAATTACCTATGATGCTAAAGTTATATACCAAGTAATGATGATCAATATGCACCTCTCTCTCTCTCTATCTAGACTCAAGATCATTAAGCTTGGAGATTGCGTTAAGTCGATAGAACACACATTTACTTAAATGCATGTATGTTTACGTGTCTTTGTCACGTTATAAGTCATGAGTCTACCGACAAGACAAGATACATGAAATAATAGTAAAAAATCAGAACAAATCATATGCACCAATGATTGCGCTTTAAGATTTAAAACAAAGTTGACAAATTGACGACGTAATGATGCTTGTTTGATAATACATAATGTTGAATGTGGTAGGATGAAGAATATTTAGTAATAATTACAAGCTAGCTGTCCACGAAACTGGTGGCTGACTAATACTTTTTAATTAGTTTACTGACTTGGATAACCTATTTTTACAGAATTATAGAGCAGATTCCCCTTTGGGTTTTTGTGCATGTGTTCAGGGATATAACATATTTAGAATTTTTTCACAATTTGCTTATTAAAACTATTACCTTCTCGTTTGCAGATTTATCCCCTCGTTTGATACTCCAAAACCGGATGCTGGAACTAGATAAGCTTTCCTTTAAATAATAAAATGAAAAACTCTTTTTTAGAAAAAATAATAAAGTCTTACTGGCCCTACACTATTTGTGTAGATTGAATCTAGTTTTTTAAAATCGATCTTTTCTTAAATATTTCTTTTTTTTAATCAAGGGATTAAAATGTTTTTCGTATATATTTAATATACGTATATTTTTAAGCAGAAGCACACATCTGCTTCTTTGTGTGTCTGCAAATCGAGTGGCATGGATCATGTCAACTACCTTCCATGTCTTTTATACATCCTACGGACCCCACTCGTTTTTTATATAAATATTCATCTTTCTACAAATCTTTGCCAGAATTCCAGCAAAAAATTTACACAAAAAAACCTACCATACACGTCAACATGTTTTCATCGTCATCATTGTACGTTGCACCATATCTCCTTAAATCCAATAATAGCATCATCATCATCCTGATCAGACCATCCTCGCGTTTTATAATAAATGGATAAATGGATTTTTGCCCCGAGTGCTACACTAGACAATATTTTCATTTTGAAACGACAATTGAAACTTGTCCTATCTCTAAAATATATCAGACTAAACCATTATCAAAATATGACATTAATTTTTACTGTACACAGGTATACGTATCTATTTTTTTTAAGTAGATGCAAATGGCACGTGTATGCAAATTCATAAACAGGAACATTATTAATCAAAGTACTTGGAAGCGGATGAAACATGGAAAGTACAGGCAATATGTCATGAAGAAACAACTCAATTTTTTTCCACCAAGCTTATAATGATTATTAAAAGAAAATTAGCTACATTATGGCTTGTGTCACACGATAATGTATTTTGGTGGTGGAAAGCACCCATATCGCCCACCCAACTCATCCTCATCATGTTTCGTATCATCTATCTCTTCGTGAATCTTTCATTCTTCATGAATGAGAATTTTCCAGCAAAAAAATCCAATATCGTCAAGCAAATTATGTCGCATATAAAAAATTATTTTCATAAAGCCGAGTTAAAACAAAGGACAAATACACCCTACGCACACTCCACTCCAAACACAACAAACAGCGAATAATGTGATGATTATGATGAAAAATGGATGTTCACGTCATCATGATCAATGATCATTTATTATTAACTTTGTCGCGTGGTATGTAGGCATGTATTGTTCATATTATTAATCATTTTTATGTTCATATTCCAATATTAAAGTTAAAGCATTATACCAATATCATGTTGGTTTCGTCGTCATTCACCTTTGTGTTTGGGTGTTCGGTGGTTGTAGTATTTTGCAGTAATGTATTTCACGTGGTTCTCACAAAAAAATGTTTTTTATGGAAACTATACTGACAACAATAATTTGAATATTAAAATGAAAAGCATGTACCATGCCGGATTTTATGATCAATCAATTGTCAGTAAGAAAAATGAAAAGACAGTTCAGTCAGAGCTCATATTTTGGATGGCTCATACACTGTCACTGTATGGTTTGTTCGAACAAAATATAAAATGGATTCCATGAACTCCAGTGCCATCATCACCAAAATCCCATTATTATACCATCAAAGATGAGTCTGAATGTGTCAATGCAATGTAAAGAATGGCCTGTTTCTTGACAATCATGATTATCATCATCGTCATTGTTTGAAATGCAATAAATGTGCACTCTCCTCTCGTCTTCCTCCCTACTCCCAACTCCATAATGCATGCTTATTTGGGTACTTTTTTGGCTACGCCAAAAATCATTAATATGGCGTTATTGACGTTAATGATGATGAGGGTGATGATGTTGAAGTGGGAGCGACGATGTAAAGGGATGTAAAATGTGAAGACATGGCAAAATTGATTTAATTTTTTTCTAATCTGATGATAAAAAGTTTGAAAAAGGATTTTTGGAAGAAATACAATATTTTGATTCAGTTTAATTATTATATGCCACGTCAGAGATAGTTACATTACTTCATTTATATTCAAAATGATATCGCAAAAATTATGCATGTTTTTGTTGTTGATTTGGCTAATAATCTAATCTGGTTGGTAGGTACAAAACAAACCAAGATAGTACCCAAACAATAGGAGCAAGTCGTGTGTATGACATAATGGCTACTATTGCAAAAAAAAGTTGTCGACGAGGTGGTGGTGATAGTGTTACTAGTCTTGCAAATTGTCTCAAGAAACGCTGACGTAAAAAAATCTATGTATGTTACTGCAAAAGGAAAATGAATGAGTCAGCAGCTCATCTTCAATCATTATTGCGAATCTGAAGAATTATTACCTGAGGTGTTATGTGATTATTATACTTATGAGTCGTAATATTTCAACCTTGCATATTTTGGAGATGAGACCTGAGACAAAAGTTGATTCAATATTTTGGAGTTTTGTGCATAATATTTTTGTCTTAAAGGAAATTATTATATTTGCAATAATTAAATGAATGCGAGTAGGAATTGGCACACAGTTAATATTCCTTAAATGTGTACTAATTGCAGGGTTTTCAGAATCTGAATGTACCTGTAACTGGCTAACTGAGCCACAAAATATATATAGACAGGTAGGCGATATTGATGAGGAACTAGTAACGTCATCCGTGAAGATTTGGATCTTGGCTGATTTCTGTTGTCTGCTGCTCTAGGGAGGTCTCTCACGAATTACATGACTTTAATCTGAGGCGTCTTCGTGGTCGTCGTCGTAGGCATTTATAGGGTTCACAATTTTCTGGGAATTTCTCATTTGTTGCAACAGAACAGGATTCACATTTTTTATGTTCGTCATTCCATTTCTGATGATTGTTCCAAGGATAAAAATAAACAAGACAAAGATGAAGAGTTCAGTTGAGAATCGAGAATAAAGTAGTGTAAACTCGTGTCGTGTGTGCATTCTTTCTTGTTGAATTAAAAGTCAAAGTCATGGGGAAATTATTCTATGCACTTTCTGGCTGAAAAGTGTGCAATAAATTATAACATAAATTTTACAAGTTTGACGTTGATTTTACATGATATAAAAATTTGCACAGAACAATAATTGTTAGGAAATTTCCAAAGGTCAAGTAAAAGTTTATGCTGAAAATCTCATCTTTTTTTAGTTGCTTTGCTTTTCCACGAATTAACATAGCATTTACTTCATGATTCATCTACAATAATTTATGACGATAGCGGAACAATATTTTTGGCTGTCAGAGGAAAATGCTTTGAAACCATTGTGGATTCCTGTCAGTCAAGCAAGTTTTCATAAGTTTCATAATTTTAATGAATCAGTAAAATCCAACCGAGGATTAAAAAGAGTCCGTATTCATACGTATTGATACTACACGAGTATGTATTTTAAGCTTGTAGGCTGATTGTTAAGTTAAATATAATAAATAATGTTTTGTGACACTATCATGTAAAACAAACACACCTGCTGATTTTCTCTTTAAAACCACAGAAAACTCCTGAAAATGGTTGAATTTTACTTTAATAATATGGATGTTTTTTGTCTTGTTAGCAAAAAAATATATCACGCAAAAAATGTTGGCAACAACATGGACAAAACATGCCAGCATATACCACCATCAGCAAATGAGAATGTCACGACTTTTCCATTGCAAATAAACCTTACATTATTTTTATGACGTTTTAGATTAAATCTTTATTTTTGTCTGTTCTTCTTCCACCCTCCCTGTGTGTGATCAAGATCAACCGTTTGTTCTCTGAGTTTGAAGAAAAAAACATAAACATAATATTTTTTTACGTCCACACTTAATTTGTGTAAGTAAAGTTCATGAAAATATAACGTCATCACGAAGGTGGAACTGCCATTACTGATCAAGATAGATGTATTCATGTGTCTTCGGAAGAATGAGAATATGAAAACAAAACTACAATAAAATATTAGGTATTAAATATTTTATAACAACTCAGGCTGATTTTAAAACGATAATTCCTACGTACTATCCTCTTCTAAACTCAATCTTGAGACTTGTATCTTTAATTAAATAATCTAAAACATGTTATAAATCAACAATTTTATGAGCAATTGGCAAAGTTTAGAGCAACTCTAAAAAGTATTTTCTTTGAATAAATGTCCCACAAATTTTACTTTAGTATTAACTTAGATTACTGTTCATTACATATTTTATGCGTTTATTACATACATTATGACTACCAATATAACTAAAAATTTCCATTTAATGAATTTTACACTGCTGTTGTTATACTTTAAATGTTCCAAGTTTCCAAAATAAGAAAGTCTTCAGGGAAGAAACTGGATCCGATCAAGACAACCATCCAGTATAACAGATTAAAAACAACGAAACCGAGTGGGATGCCTAGGCGTAGTTTTATTAGTAATCTGACCGATAAAAGGCAACATATTAAAAAAAATAACTAACCAATTCACATAAACGTAATGCATTGTTGACGAATAATATGCATTATGTCTCTTACGTCAATACCCGACTCGTTCGATTGGAAATACGAGCCCCAGTATCAAACAAAACTTCCTTCCCGTCATCTTCCACATTGTTACTTTCCTCATGGCAGGTGCGCAACCGAACAACTCCATTTGTGTCGGTGGTACTGCTCAGCATTATGCAAATGGCAACATTCACTGAAAAAACATTTTGTTACAAAAATATTTAATGAAATAATTAAATGAAATTTGAAATTTCGTGTAGTGTAGTCTGCTTAAACATAAAACTACCTGCCACTACGCACGAAATGGTTAACAGACAAATCACGAGGTAAAAGTCCAAAGCTGTTTGGTAGCTGACCGGAGGCATATTTTTGGCACTTAAAGCCATCAAAATAATTATTAACCCTTCCTGAAAAATATAGTTTTGGATTTAAAAAATGAAAATAAACTTTGTATTTTTAAAAACTTTTTCTTGTACAATAAAATAATATTGTAATTTTGATTTACAATAAAAATGCTGAGATGAAGCCTCATCTTCGCAGTTCCCGAGCCGTTAAACAAGCTAATAAATGACATGCATGTAAGAAGAATAGCCGGCAAGTAAACTTCATGAATATATCGATTAGAAGCCCGAATAAAAAAGAACTCAACAGCCAGTCTTGAAAATGATTCTAGAAAAATAATTATGGAAAATAACACGACATACAATCATCTAATGTATTGAAGAAATATTAGAAATATTGAAATAAATTGAAAAATTTAATGTACTATTTCGAAGAGTAACCAATTCTGATCTGGCATTCACAGCAGCCACTGCAAACTGAATGGAGGAAGTTTCGTGAGATACCCCAACAGCTTTTTGGATATCTCCGTACTCGTCCGCTTTCCAGTGGTAAACAAAATCAGAAGTGCTGTGTCCATCTATAAATTTCAAATTAGGATACGGATCAATTAAGATACGGATCAGTTAAGAACGATACAATCTCAATACGAAACGAATTTCCTTAAAATAATTTATCATTTATTTTTAGCTTACAACTTTCAATGACTAAAGGACAAGTGTGCCTGTCAAATGGGAACCAGCCCAATTCCATTTTGCACGACGCCTTGATACTGTACCGAGTTGATATAAGAACGGTTCCGTCAGTTGAAATACGAGTGAATTGATTGTCCGTGAGAAGATCATGGACTTGTGACTCACGCTCGTTCACAATAAATGTATCCTACAAAAAAGTAATTTGACAATCACAAAAAAACGATTTATTACATTGATTTGCAAATTTTGCATTATTGGAGAGTTTGTACAATTGAAATTATTATATTAGATATTTTTGTGTGAAAAAAGTTTTTGTTTTTTACCACTTGCCATATCCTGTCCGCATACTCTTTATTAAGCTGTTGTATGCAATAATTACAGGAGAGGGAAATTATTATCATGTTTTCTTTTCTTTGAATTATTATAATATGATACATGGCAAAATCTTTTGAGTAACTTACAATTAGCTTATCTGTGCCGGCTTCCGACTCGGTAAATTCCAGTCTTGGATCCCTCCATTCATGACGTAAATACAGACTTACGGTGAACTCTTGATTATTTTCATTGATGTTATGAATGTCAAGGACATAACCCGAAACCGTTACTGACACTGGTTTATCTGTTGAAGAAGTAATCATAATATATTTATTTATTTAGTTTTATCTACAAGGCGTATGTATTTATTACTTACCACCAAAATTTGGCCGTATTGCTTTCTCATAATTTGCAAACTTCTTTTTCAGGAATTCGGACGTCTTGTCTCCCGGTGTTTGGCATCTTTATAGACGAAAACACAAGAAAATCATAAATTAATATGCAGTATTTACAGACACATTGTTGAATTTAGTAATATTCTCAGCTTACCCCAAAATACAAACTTAATATGCATGCAATTACGTCTTTTTAGATTTAAACATTTTTCCCTACCTTGCCACTTGAATAATTGTCAGCAAAACACAACAGGCTTCCAATAATAAACGCATTTTTCAGTTATATAAAATGATTTTGCAATTTCCCTTGATCGAGTAAACCTTAAGCTTAACCCACAAACAACTGCACAGCCCGTTAATATATTAATTAAATGTAATGTACAAAATCAGGTCGACACATGGATCCATCCGAGTGTAGGTGGATAGTTTAATGGGTAAGTAGGTAACTTCCATGTTCCCAGTTTTGACATTCTAGTAATAAATTTTAATATCGCTTCAACTCAATTTAGCGTAGAGGAATCATCCTGTTAATACCAAACAAGTGCTCTTTATTTAAGGATGGCTGTACATGGATGCATTTATCATTTTGAATACTTAGTCTGGACGTTTTTTCCGTTGCTTATATTTTTTACAGTTTCGTTTACCAATTCACATTCAACATTTGACCTGCTAAATGGTATCGGTTTATCCAATGAAATAGCAGCCTACTACTATGAAAATGTTAATACAACGGTCCTTCTTAACAGAGTTATTTGAACAGTTTTTATTCGCATAAATTGCTTACATATAACAAACATGTGTGGTATATGTATAATATTCCAATTGATTACATAACATAACATACATTTTAAGGAAATCTTTTTTTATATTATGTCCAGTTAAAGAGTTATCTGTGTGGTTGGGTTAGAAGAGCAGAAGAGCTGAGATTTGATTTTCTGGCTCTACATATGAGCCTGGAATTCGTTACTACCGCAGTAAAGATCTAAATCACATATAACATGCTTGGCCGTATGTTATAAAAGTATAATACAAAGTTGTGGATTTGCTTAATAGACGAATTTAAATTTTTAAATCCCTTTTAACTAAACAAACTCACTTGATGAAATAAATATTTTTGTTTGTGTATAGTTTGCACAACGAGTGATCATCCATGCTCCATCTGGAAAGAGTTGACATAACATATTGGTCATTTTAAACAAGGAGATGACATTGAGACAGTGACGTATGTACGTTATTTGTGTGCAGTGTGCAAATAATGGCGTCG
>JAITYZ010001967.1:0-25861 GCA_027744595.1 Paronellides praefectus
GCTCAAACTTTTTCCTCGAATTTTATGACAAACACAAAAACACGTCGTGTCATCATAGAATAATGTTGTTGGTATAGTCATATATCTATCGGATCACTTTACGCATCTTTAAGGATATTTATTAAAAAATATATATATTTATCTACCTACTTACATATCAATCTAGGTACCTACGCATAAAAAAGGGGAAATTTCCTTTGAAGGTATCCCTCGAGAGAGAAATTGACGATGAATGAGAAGGATATTATTGCCTGTTGTTCGTTCCTGATCATTTTTTTTTTGCAAAAAATAAAATAAACTTTTTCTCCTTTTTTTCTTCTCAAAATGCAAAATTTTTATTTTATCAAGATAAAGTGGTATAAAAAACTGCCAAAACGTACCAGAACCATTTCCCCACATACAAAAAACCCACAACAACAACCTACTACCTCAGTTTTCACTCAAAAAAAGCTCTCGTGTTCCACTTTATTTTCAATTTCTTATAACAAGCCAGAGAGAGAGAGAGAGAGAGAGAAAATGTGGAACGCGATCGCATTGCTCATAGCAGCTCAGTTTTTTTTCAGCATAACAGCATCAACAAAACAGGATACGCATCTCATTTTTTTTTCTTCTCCCCCACAAAAATATTTTTGATGACAGGATATATGCTTATTTTATTCCGGAAATTTAACGTGGAAAATTATTTATATTGACGGTTTACTCTTCACAAGAAAAAACTTTTTTTTATCCGGCCGTTTATACAATTTTTTTTGAAGTGCAGGTAGCTCCCTGAAAGAAATATTTTTTTTTACAAATTACGACGAGAGAGGAGGCTGAAGATGAAAAGGTGTATTTCATTTTCATGCTACTACTGCATATGAATAATAATATTGTTTTGTGAGGAAGTAAGGTACTAGAACTCCACTTGATACCCAGAATGCGGTGAGTACCCGCTACCCATCACACACAAAACCTCACAGATATAGGTTTAAAAAAAATTTGTGCTTATTTAAATTCTGTCCTATTTTTTATTTTTATTTTTTTGTTCTTCTTCTTCTTCTTTCGCCTCCTCCGTGCTACACATAATAAACCATTTTTCTCTACTCTCTGCACTGGGAAATAAAATTATATATACGTATGTCTACTTATATACACACTTATATATACATACCCACATAAATAAAGTAAACCAACAGTCAACATTTCCGCTTTCACTACCTTCAGCCCACATACTATACTCCTTCCTTCCATCAACAAACGTTTGTTTAGAACCCAGGGATCTGTCTCAACTCAACTCGACTCAACATCCCTTCTTCTTTCTTTTTCTTTTTTTCTTCCTCCTTCTTCTCATTGTGAAACTTCATTTTCCCTTGTGGCTTCATCTACAACACAAGCATGCTTTATGGCTTGATAGTCTTAAAAAATTGGAAGAAATGGTCGTCGCACTAGTGGCAATATAAAATCCCACTTTTTAGCTAAATAAACACTGCAAGTAGTTTATTTGATAAAGTTAAATAAATAAATAAATAAAAACGTAAGGACGAAATTTTTATATTTTTATGTGCCAGTATCCTATGTCCGCCTCCACTGTGTGGAGTCCACACACACTGCTTCTTTTGAATATGCATAGGTATTACGCATGGTTTATTCTTTTTATACATTTTTTTTTGCTTTGAGACGAAAAAAATAAAAAAATATCAAACTTTTCTGGCACTCCTGTCGACAAAAATTGAAATACATGCTGTGATAGTCATGCTTGTGCACGTGTCGTACATGCAAAAATTCATACAAAAAGTTGCAGGCCAAGCCTTAAGATATTGAGGAAGGTTGTTATTTTCAAAAAGAAAAATGTTAAGGCAAGGACGAGAAAGCATATTATTTACTACTTTACTTTATTTATTCAAATTAGAATATTTATAGTATTTTTACTGCAGGTACCATATATTGCATAGGTACAAACGCTTTTACAATTCCATTGTTTCTGCTTGAAATTTCATAAAAAGAAAATGTCCGCCCAGGTATTCCCATGAAATATATTATCCAGCAGTGTGAACTGAAATAAACGTGTTTTCTTTCTTTCTTGGTTTGTTTTGCAGGCAGGTATCAAAAAAAGAGACGCCTATCCTTCCAACCCTGGCAAGTTTATGCAGTAGTGAAAGAACGCGAAGGCCACATGTGAAATTATCATCCATTCTTAAAAAGAAGAAGAAAGGAAATAACAAGAAGTGCAGCAATTTCTTTCTTTTTCTTCACTCTTTCAAGTCGGCAGGAGACCTTCACAGTCACAGTCTGTGAGAACATTACTCTTCTACCTTGTGTATGTAACTGCATACAATATAGATACATAATACATAGTAATATAGAGAGAGAGTGGCGAGTGCAGTGCTGCAAAAAGGGTTATTTGTCAACCGTCACTTCCCTCACATTTTTTTTTGTCTTCAACAAACCGACAAGAGCAGAGAAGCTGCAGTGAAAAGAACGAGAGAGTTGGAAGCAAAAAAAATATCCATTCATTGGAATTTAGATTCATCTGCCGTGATACAGAAAAAAGAGTAGCCAAGCTGAGAGTGGAGCTCTGAGGAACTCTAGCATCATCGCCGTTTTGGTCGTTATCATCACATGACCCCTGCTCGTCTCCTTCACTTTGTTACCCAAGCCGTTCCACAGCTACATTTACTACCACGACTACTACTACAACAACTGCTGCTGCTGTTGGTGGTGGTGGTGCTACTCCTGCTATCATTTTAATAATGACGACCATTACTTCTCCACTTTCACAACTGCTGAAAGCAACCTGCTTCCTGCTCATGCTTCTTCCCCTTGTCGACATGATTGGTAAGTAGAAAAAACGAGAATGAACAAAAAAATACTTGGTTGATGATTACTTCTTTCCTTTTTCATTTCTGACTATTATCTATATATGGCCCTATATGCTTAACTACAAAAATACTAGGGTGATGCTCATAATGATAGCCAGTATATTTCTTGCCATTCTATTCTCAGTTCAGATATTTCTTCTTCTTCTTCATCTTCTTCCCCGGTGTAATATCTTCTACAAGAAGAATCAATGAATATTATACACTCTTCTTCTCAACATGGTTTGCTCAAAAAGGAAAGAGAGAGAGAGAGAGATGCTATTCCATTTTTTTCTGCTGGTTTTTCCTTCTCATGGGCCATGCATGGTCCTCTTTCTTTTCATTTTTTATAGGGAAAGTTTGACTAGAAAGGGACTCCCTTGCACACGGTACACACTTTACGTCAGACAAGAAAAATGGCCAACTCTTTATTTCTCAGTAGTTGGTAGATTTGGAGTGAGAGGAGAGGAAACAAGCATGAATGGTGGTAGGTATATCTACATGCTATATATATACATAGGTATATATATATATAATACAGTCATAATATATAATACATAATGTGCAAAAAAAATAGCTGTGAAAATATACAAAGTATACTCCAGTAAGATACATGCGTTTTTTAGATAGTACAGTTTAAGCAGTGCTCGTGCTGCTGGCTGGAAGGGAAAAGGTCTCAGCTGGATTTGTCGGAGTATCATTCTTTTGGAGATATATGTATTTTGTAAAGTGGTCCTGCTGCTTATTCTTGCTGCTGCTGCTGCTCTTTACTACTTTTCCTGTATGTACTGTATGTATACACAGTAGTTGATGATAATAATCATGATAGTTAATGTACACAACAAAGCAACTCAGCAGCAGGAGCAGAGGAGCAAGGAGAAGAGTTAGAGCCGACTGGATTCCCAGGATTTTAGGCACTTTCTCTTTCTACAGATTAGCGATTTGTGTAAAAAGAGCTAAAAGCAAGGGATATAATATGTGACTATTTGACTCTCTCTCTTTCCTCTCTCTGGCATACACACACACTGCCCGTGTGAGATTTTGTATTGTTGTTATAAGTTCCATGTACTAATGTCAGGGTTGACTACATAATCGTCATAATAATCCTTCCTGTCTTGAACTGCCGACAAAACTAGCGCCACTACAGAAAATACACTGACAAAAAATATATAAACGCTTTTAAGTATTCTCCCACTACTACTCTTCCATAATAATAATAGTAAATAATACTTCTCCACACTCACGCAGTACACCAACTAGACCGTCAATATTAATATCCCTTTTGCGGATGTGTGTGTGTGTTGGATACTCCAACTTGGAGTGACCTTTTTTCCTAAAGGGAGCAACAAAGTCACTACCAACCATGCATACCAGAGAAACCTCGAGAGCCGACTAGAATACTTTACTAGTACTTTGCGATTTGCAAGAGTGTCGTTTAAAGTGAAACAGATGAGGTACTACATGGCACACACACCGCATACTCCACCGTCGCTGTACAGCACCGGCAATAATAAAAGTGAAGATTTGTGTCCCTTTTTTCGAGATGAACATTTGCATTTATAGTCACGCTTTTACACTATATTTATATATCTCTGCTGATTTTTTATGATGTAATACTATCTTGTATTATAGTGGGCTTTTGTATCTTGTGTTCCATTATTTCTTGTATTAATGTTGGTAACAAACGCATGTATCTTCTTTGGGTTGTTTGGGAGTTTTTTTTCTTGCAGGACCATGTGACTTGACTGAACAAAGCATTAGAGAGATAGAAAAAAATGAGTATATGGGACTCTGAAAATCCTCAGCGAAAACTGAAACCGAGAGAAAACCAAGGCATTTGAGGCAAAGAGGAAAGTGGTAGCCGGGGATTATAAACCTCTGCTCTGCTGCTGCTTGCTGTTGAGTATGTGTTTGGGGTATTACACTACACACTTCACCCTTTTTCATGTGTGTTTGAGTTGAATGCGTGTACATTTTCAAGTGGGTAAAAGTGCTCGTAAAAAACTTTCAAGTATGTATTATTTTCTTAAGTAAAACTGACTCGTTGAGCTTTCACGGGGAAAAAAGCAGTTCACACATTCTCAACAGGAAATCATGATGAGAGGGCAATGATGATGGTGATCATCATCATGATCATGGGAATGAGGTGCTCATTATACCACTCTTCCTTTTTTTCCTGTAAAAAAATACTACAACAATCCATCTTTACTACGCACGGTGGTAATGGCTTTAAAAAAAATAACTACGCACAACAACAAAAAATGGGTTTCACACACATTCTTATTTTTTTGCTATGAAGCTTTGTTGCTAAATCCATCCTTTATCTGGGTTTACTCATCATCAACACAAAAAGTTCACAAGGTGAACTGTGAGAGGATTTTAAAGGACAAGCAACAGAGGCAAAAATGGAATAGATAAAAACATCCCCCAAAAAAATACAAAACAGACAGAGAGACAGAGGCGGAATGAGATGAGCAAGAAGACAAGAGAGGAGGAGTAGACCTTTTACTTTTATTATTATTATGTTTTAAAGAAAAAGATTACATCTTTTCATTTAAGTTTTTTTAGACAACAGAGTAAATGAGACTAGTAAATGTTATTTCTTGGGATACATGGTCCACTATATATCCGTACATTATGCAAGTCTATGTCTCTTTTTATACTCTCTCGTTCGACCTTAATGTGTAAGTTATTATTGCGCGTGTTTCGCTTATATGACCCATTAAAATACATAGGCATCATGGAATATATTATTATTATCTATCTCTTCTTTCCTTTCTTCACTACATCCCTATATCTATCCCTGTGTGAGAAAAGTAGAGTGTTGTGCTCTTCTCTCTGCTCAATAGTAGTTAAGCTGAGTACATGATAGGAAAAACGGTTATTATATTGCCATTTCTATTTTGTGTGTTCTTTTGTAAATTTTGTAATCTGCACAGAACAGATTGTATTGCCGGGAGAAAGAGAGAGAGAGAGAAAGTCAGAGAGACACACAGACAGAGAAAATGGAAAAAAGTAAAGTATAACATTTTGGTGCAGTAGTGTTTATAATGTGCCATTGCATTTATTTCACAACATTCACACGTTAGTGTATATATAAGCATTATAGTGGAAATATAGAGAAATATAAATATGTACATAGGAAAGGCTGGGAGGATGATAATATAAAATAGTTAAATGGAAAGTGGGGCTGTAAAATGTGTGTAAGTAAAAAGAAGCAGTGTTATAGCAGCACCACTTTATAGTATTGCCACTGCATGCATTGCATACTACAGAGAGTTTCACAAGAGATGAGATGAGATCTCCCCTCCTTTTCTCTGTCTCACTCTCTTACTTTCTCTCTCTCTGTCTCTCTTTGTTCTTTTTTCATTGCTTGTCATTTTGCGATAAAGCGGAAGAATGGCGACAACAACGAGTAACTCAACGACATCAAAATACATTTGTACAACCTTTTTATTTCCTTTACAGCGGCAATGGCGTTGTTCCATTTACTTACTTATCTCGATTTCGGTATAATGGGGAAATCAAAAGGGATCGAAAGAAAAAAAAGGGAAAGGAATGAAAATTGTTACACAGAAAAAAAATAAAGCCTTTTGTTTTTTTTTTGAATTCATGTCGATACATTGGAAAAACATTCACATAAAAGCTGTAACCCAATTTTTTTTACAAAAAAAACATTTATAGGTGCAAGTACAACAAGTAAAAAGTGTTCAATACAAATGTACATTTCGTGTGTAACTGATAGTCTCAATAATTTTTACACATGTAAAAATAAAATGAATGCAAAAAGTTTTATGTATGCCATGCACTGGAAATATTGTAAATTCCAATCAGCATTCAACAAGAGGAAAAGATGCAATTTGGGGATTTTGGGATTATCTTCCCTTCGTGTTTTCCCATGTCGGCCTTGGTTCTATATAATGGCCATTGAGTTAAATAAAAATGCATTTCATGCAGCACATGTCATTGTGTATCCTCCAAGAAAAAAAACTCCCAGAGAACCTGATGTGATGTGACTACAAGTTTAACTTGATACTTTTTTATTCTTCTTTTTCTCCCATGTATGCATATTTATTCTTGTACCTTTTTAAGGGATCTTAAAAGATTTTGGGATTATCTTCCCTTCGTGTTTTCCCATGTCGGCCTTGGTTCTATATAATGGCCATTGAGTTAAATAAAAATGCAGTTCATGCAGCACATGTCATTGTGTATCCTCCAAGAAAAAAAAACTCCCAGAGAACCTGATGTGATGTGACTACAAGTTTAACTTACACTTTTTTATTCTTCTTTTTTTTGCATGTATGCATATTTATTCTTGTACCTTTTTTTAAGGGATCTTAAAGGCTACTATATTGATATAAAGAGGATCACTGCCTGCATTGGCGACTCTCTTGTTTTTTTATTCATTTTTTTTGCTGTGCAGAGGGAAGGGAAGGGTAGAAGTAGGACTGAAGGGAAAAAGGAGGAAACAAGAGATAATCTAAAGATTGTGTGCTTGACCTAAATCGAGAAATGATAGGGCGACTAATCCTCGAGGTTTTTCACTCTGCTTGCTTTCTTATTGTCTTGCCCCATCCAGCTTTGTAGAATGCACATATATTATAAGCTTTAAAAAAAAAGTAAAAGTTAGCTGTTATATATATCTATGCTTATTAAATATTAGACCCAAAGAAGTGTGGCGAAGTGCAAAGTGTGTAGGAGTAAATAGTAGTGTGGTAGGTTTGGTAGGTAGCTAGTATTTTGTGTGTAATTGCAAGTTACCACTTTTTGGTGGAGGAAACAGAATAAGAAGAAGAAGGGTAGGAGTACCTACACAAAAGAAAACCACACAAAGTTATTAAAAATTAAGTCAAGGGAAATTTTATGGTTAGTAACTTTAGTGTCATCTTATAAAATTAATGTAAACTTTTTTTTGTGGTCTTGGCAAAATCGAGAAATGATAGGGCGACTAATCCTCGAGGTTTTTCACTCTGCTTGCTTTCTTATTGTCTTGCCCCATCCTGCTTTGTAGAATGTACCTATATTATAAGCTTTTAAAAAAAGTAAAAGTTAGCTTTTATATATCTTGTGTAGTATGCTTATTAAATATTAGAGCCAAAGAAGTGTGGCCAAGTGCAAAGTGTGTAGGAGTAAATGGTAGTGTGGTAGGTTTGGTAGGTAGCTAGTATTTTGTGTGTAATTGCAAGTTACCACTTTTTGGTGGAGGAAGCAGAAGAAGAAGGGTGTAGGGGTACCTATACAAAAGAAAACCACACAAAGTTATTAAAAATTAAGTCAAGGGAAATTTTATGGTTAGTAACTTTAGTGTCATCTTATAAAATTAATGTAAACTTTTTTTGTGGTCTTGGCTTCTGCGCATAGAGGTATACCTACTTATTATATAAAGTTGGCGGTAGGAAAAAGGGAGACAGAAGTTTGCTAATTTTTCTGTGTAGGTATACAGCCATAAGAAGAAGAACAACAACTGGGGGAACTGTAATATTATATTGCACTTATATTTTGTTAAATATGTTTTATAGAAAATATATATACCAATGTATCTATCTATATATATCCAGCTATTATATATACACTGTGCCAACATGCCAAGTTGAATTAAAACAATAAAGAAAAGTTAAAACAATTCAGAGTCATATATATTTATTCAGTGTTTTGTTTGCTGTGTGTGTGTGGTGAATAAAGTAAATGGAAATAGTTTTGTTGGCGGTGGTGAGTGACGCCGGTTGTGGTGGGGTTTACATGTTTAAAAACACACAAACACACACTACTTGCACCCATGTGTAAAAAATATATACATATATTATAGCAAGTCACTTGTTTTGCTGTTGCGGATTTGGGTAAAGGCGACAAAATAAAATGAGTTAATATTTTTGCATTAAGATTATATACCCCCCAAACCACAATGGATTATAATAATAAATATATATGTAAATAAACAAAGTTAAAAGGAAAATTAAAGTTTATCGTCGGAAATTTGATTTAAAGAATTATCATCGTCATCATCACAAGCAACAAAAGGGGAAACTTTGAGAAACAAGGGAATAATAATATTAATATGATGATGAAAGTTTAAAATTAAGTGCATATATAAATACAATACGTATACCAAATACTGTTTACTTATTCAGAGTCTGAATTTCAGACCAAAAGCCAAGTAGGTATGATACCTTATAAAAAGTTTACAACTTCCCCTCCGACACACTTAACATAATTTAATTACGATTGTCGGCCAAATAATTAAGTTTATAACTTTGTATTTATTAGTTGAAGGTCTTTTTGTGTGGTTGTGCATACAATGGGTTATAATAATAAATATATGTAAATAAACAAAGTTAAAAGGAAAATTAAAGTTTATCGTCGGAAATTTGATTTAAAGAATTATCATCGTCATCATCACAAGCAAGAAAGGGGAAACTTTGGGAAACAAGGGAATAATAATATTAATATGATGATGAAAGTTTAAAATTAAGTGCATATATAAATACAATACGTATACCAAATACTGTTTACTTATTCAAATTCTGAATTTCAGACCAAAAGCCAAGTACCAAGTAGGTATGGTACCTTATAAAAAGTTTACAACTTTCTCCCCGACACACTTAACATAATTTAATTACGATTGTCGGCCAAATAATTAAGTTTATAACTTTGTATTTATTAGTTGAAGGTCTTTTTGTGTGGTTGTGCATATCATTAATGTTAATTGTGGGATTAATTAAATGCTTTATGCCAAGGTCTTCTTATAATAACTTTATATAATACATTTCCTTCTAACTGCAATAAGGTAAATAAATAGTTTATAATTAAATAAATAATAGACAAAAAGTTGGCAATTACTTGTACAACACATCTGTCCCTTTTTGTACGTACCGCCTCAAGGCTTAATTTTCCAATGATTTGTAATGAATGACATGATTAAATTTTATTATTTTGCAAATTCCCAAACTTAATTTATCGTATCTTTTTTCTTTCTTTTTTAAAATGTAAGTACACCTACATATCTCGTAATTCTGTCATGTTTCTCTCTCGAGTGCCGCGTCATGACATGTTCAAATTGCACTTGAGTAGAACAAGAATTCCTTTAGGAGTCATCTCACAATTTTTGCCTGTCATCTTATTCTTCGTCTCCTTTTATCTCTCGCCCAGGTTTTGTAATGTGTGTGGCATGTGGTAAAAAAAGAGAGTAAAGTACCTATGTTTTGTTGTGTGTTCACTTTTACCATAGCAGTTGTAGAACAAGCGGTAGTAGTGCGTGCAATGTGGACATTTTTCGCTTTACATTGTCATGTGGCAAAAGAGATAGAAAAGAAGATGTAATCATTATGTACGGTACGCAGTGGAAAAAAATGCTTTTTTCTATCTTTTTTCTTTCATTTTTTTCCTTACTTTCCTCTGTCCTGTCATCATTTTTTTTCTCTCTTCCACATTACATTACATTCAAAAGCATGGGAGATAACACGCATTTTGCCCTTTTGTCTTGTCTCCTGTCTTGAAACAAGCAAAGCCACACACACACCACACCTGCTACATATTCTTTTGGCATGTGTTCCCTTATTTCATCCTCCTTTCAAACAAGCTAACTTATCTTCGACATGGGAAAGAACCACATTTCTCAATTGTCACATGAACATGAGCAGTCCAATCATTTTTTACGACTTCCTCTCTCTCTCTTCCGCACAAAAAAAATTCCACCCCCATGTCATACAACACGCAAAGTGGCAGCATCTCTTCTTCTTCTTGTGCTACATACGCACTTTTTTATCCTTGTCATAATATTCCATCTTCATATCTCTTCATCATTTTACAACTACAATTTTTTTCTTCATCTTTCTCAAAATGGAAAAAAATATACTAAATGCACTGCCAACACCTTCATTTCTCTCTCTCCCTTTCAATCTTAAAAAATTGTATGCATTCTTATTTCGGCTGCCTGTCGTCGTCTACTTAATATTTTTAGTAACTGCAGCTGTGGAGGAGGTGGTGAGTGATGATGAACTCGCCACACGAACAAGACACACACATTTTCAGTGCAATTTTCCTCCTCTCTCAAAAAAAAGAAAATCCCTTTTCATCTCTTTATTTTTTTTCTCTCTCTCTCCAACATTTTTTTACTTAATATTTTTATCCTCTGAAAATAATATTTTTTTTTCTGTGTAAAGCAGAGAAAGAAAGAAATGATGAAGGATGAAAAAACGGTGAAAAGTAATGGGAGGGCATTCCAATGAATCTACACACACCATACTAAAGCACAGAAAAAAAGAAGAGGAAAATGACTCTATGAACTATTCTGCCTCTGCTACTACTTCTGCTGCTGCAGTCTCTCATCCTTGTGCTGTTACCACCATTACTCCTTGTTGGTAGTGAACATGAAACTATTATCCTTCTCCACCCACCTTCACAAGTAAATAACTTGTCCAGAGAGAGAGAGACGAGGAATAAGAGAAAAAAGGCTTTGCTTCCACTTCCACCACATCCACACATTTCATTTGAGGTTTCATCCTCGCTGGGTGTGGAGTAATTTCATGTGTATACCTATTTCTAGGTATATATATTTTTCTACTCTTTTTTTACATTCTGGACTCATTCCAGTGAGCCGTTTTCATAAATTAACTCATCGGTGGTGGTGCTATATGTACTTTGTTGTTTAGACTTTACCTCTCATCATTTTTGCCTTTAGCTAAAAATAACTTGCCTTTTTTGAAAGATTCAAAATTCAAATAGCAGCAGAAGAGGAGCACACAGGCCAGCCTCTTTTAGTAGTAAATGTTTAAATGAGTATAAGAAAAGTTGAAGGGAAGGGGTTTTTTGCTCCGTTTAAAAAATGATAAGAAAGATAAAAATGAATGAGGCACGCAGGAAGCTAAAAAGAATGGATGTTGCTTACGAAACCTTATTAAGGTGGTTCGGTGGGTGGTAGTGTAGCAAGGGAAAGGCTCCCGTGGCGGATAAAAAATATTAATATACATATAATCGACACAACTCATCTCATCTTAAAGAATCTCTCTGAACTGAGGAAACAAGACAAGGACAAGATGAAGATGAGTTGCAAGTAGTAGGTATATAGATCAAGTGAACATTTTTGATAAAAGTACAGTGTAGGATGAGGATGTGTGGTGGGGTACAAGTACTCTTTATCTGATAGATGATAAGAATGATAAAAGGCGACTCTCTCAGTCTACCTTGTTGAATACAGATAAAGTACCAAACAAAATTAGTAAAGTATCCCTGCAAAATCTTCCGCTATTTACTTTCCACTTTATTTTTTTTCTACTTATTTTTTTGCCTGCTTTGGTTGCAATGTCGTGTCTTTTGTGCTTGTAGTGCCATATCACTCTCTTTTTTTCTCAATCTCTCTTCTAATTCTTGACAATTCATTCAGATACACACGCTCAGCTCAATACTGCCACTAGCTTGTGTACAGAATACGAAGAAGTAAACAGGCAGCAAAAATAGGAAACTAGAAAAGAAACCCGTTCCACTTATCTTCATTCTCATTTTCCCTTTGTCGTTGTCATTATTACTGGTTCATTTTTAAACGAGAGGTACAATAGAAAATAAACGTGTAAAATCCACCACTACAAAATTCAACTTTACTACTACTGCTTTACTTGCTTACCCCTTTGCATATATATACACTACTTTTGGTGCGTTTTTTTCAGTCTCCAATACAAATTGTTTTATTTTTTGTTCTGTTTCGGCATGTAAAGTAGGTATATTTAATAACATGTATGGATATAGTAGTAGAAGTGGTGCATGTTGTGTGTTTCTCTGCATAAATGAGGCTGGAGAATTGCCAACAACGCTGCCTTTTTCTCTTTTCATTTTGCTCATTTAAAATCCGTTCTTTATTCTGTGGGATGGGATGGCATGGATGTGTAGATGTAGTAAACACGTAACGGTAACGGTGGTGGTGGAAGTGGTGTGTGGTGGTAAATGCTTCTGCTGTTGTTGCTCTGCTGCTGCTGGTGTGGCACATCAATTCCCTTTCTTCAATGCCATACCGCAGCGTGCTTACAACCAACCTACCAAAACACACACACCACCTAGAAAAGTGGTGGTGAATAATATTAGAATATCTTGGCATTTAGCAGGAAAGAAAAGGGAGCAAGGCAGAAGCAGAATTGCATAAAAAAGGTGTCATGTGGTTTAATGGCCTTACACACTTTATGTATAAATTCAATATGAAAATGGTATGATGATGAGGATGGTAGTGTGTTGTGGTGGGTGGTATGGTAAATGGTCCCAATCCACACAGATTTTTTTGTTGTTTTTCTCAGAGAGAGAGAGAGAGAAAGTAAGCTTTTGTTCACGACAAAATGACGACACACAAGGTTGAATAAATGAAGGGAAAATGGTACGTGTACCCGCTTAGTAGGCTGCGATGTATGAGTTTTGAGAGTCAGAGAGCGAGCTGATTATGTTTATGATAATCCATTCAATCAAAAGTTTCAAAATCAAGAGTTTTTTTTGGTAGACGACAAGTGCGCTGCTCCGCTTGTCGGATTTGTGGGGGTTATGTGTGCACATATTAAAATATATGTATGTAGTAGGTTAGAAGGAAAGCAAAGATGCGCTTCTGCTGTTGATGTTGATGATGGAGATAATGGAATTCTCAAAAAAAAACTGGAGGTTTTTCATCATTTTTTTATTTTAAAGAATATTTTGTCAGTGGAAAAAAGAAAAGCGCGTTTGTGTGTGTCTGTGAGCGCTCTTGTGCTTGTATTTGATTTTAAAGTGATAACAAAAACTTTTTTTCCTGGAATAGGTGCTTGGATAAGTGAAGAGCATAATATAATATTATATTATGCAAAAGTTTCTACATAGGTATGTGTGTAGGAACTTTGTTAAAGAGTTTTTAAAGGATTGAAGGGCGTGGGAGTTTATTTCATCATAAGTCATCATACCAAAAAACTACCAACAAGTTCTCTCCCGAGAGAGAGGACCGAGACTGCTTTTTAAAATGACTTTGGTTGAAAATGTAGATGATGATGATAAAGTTGAAGTATATTAAATATAATGAAAATAATAATGTTGTTGGGGAAGCCTTTCATTCAAGATTAATCTGGGGGTGTATAGCATACATAGGTACACCTAATATAATAACTAGGTACATAATATAGTCTATGGTCTAGTCCCTAATCTAGTTTACTTTGAAGTGTATTAAAAAAAATAGTAAAATGACTTTGGAAAAATGAAGAGAGAAAAAGAAAAAAAAATAGATGAGCACGTGGCAAGGACAAGAGACAAAAGTTGTTTTCTCACAAAACCTAGAAATAGAAAAAAATCCCCAGAAGATGGAAAAAGAAAGATGACACTTGAAAAAAAAGTATATGGGAAGGAAGATGAGATTATTAAGAGGATTTTCCGGGTCTGATGATAAAAGATAAAATTTCAATAAGGTTTTTATAGTTTGTAAGTCTCCTCATGAAAAGATGTCTGTGTGTTTGGGTGTCTATAGATAAAAAAAAGTTTGAAGGATGAAGTAGTATTATTATTAAGGCAGTTGGGATGCAATTTAATCCTCAAGACAGACACACACACAGAGCAACAAACTGAGAATATAATAATAAGATTAAACTTTTTTCTTTTAAATAAAACAAGAGAGAGAGGAAAATAAATATTATGAAAAGAGAGAGATTTTTTATATAAATATATCAGCAGATTTTTTTGTGTTTGATGAGATGAGTGAGTGAAGTATAGGTACATGGATAGGTACAATACCGTTAGAATTTTAATTTAAATTTGTTAATAACTTTTTAATTTCAATTTACAATTTACAGCATACAAAAAAGGCATTAAAACTGAATAGATGGAGATAAAAAGAGTGAAAAACAAAAACAGCTTGGCTCCGACATCTCTCTTCCCCTCCCCCCACCCCTACCCCCGCACACAATATAGATTCAGGTTACTTTTTTGTAAGCTAAATAATAGACCACGTAATGTAATGCGCTCGTAACAGGATTTTACGAGAACATGAGAAATCAATTAACAATTTAATTTTTTTTACAGCTCTAGTTACTCCATTATATTTTTGACCCTGTACATTTTTCAAAGTTTCCTATAAAAAAGTAGTATTTTTGGGGCGTGTGTGGAATTTGCAATATAGTAATGATAATGGGGCGCACAAGCGGAAAAGAAAGCGGGATTTAACTGGAAAAGTTGCATAAAAGCTCTGATGGCGAGGACGGGGGGGGGGAAATGTGAAAATATTAAGGAATTAGAGTATTTATATATTAGACTTGAGATGAAGAGCAGATGAATAAAACCGCCGAAATGGGTTTTCAAGCTTTTCCGGTTGTACCGCCGCCAAATGAATGAGGAAATGTTCTCATGATGATGTAACTTGTAACCACCATGCATTTTTTGAGTGTTCATGTTTTATGCAACAACCATAACAGCCACACCACTTGCCGGTATAACATCACTGACTTAATTTAAATTGACTGGTGTGCATCTGCACATAACTCAACAATGAGAAGAAGCAGAGAAAGATGAATTCGGGTAGAAATAATTTTTTTCCGCGTTTGTAAGTTTTCTGTATAAAACCCACAAACTGCATCAGAAACACAATAGTTTAGTGTAGCGTGAGGCGAGTAGCGGAAAGCATAAAATATCATGATGACGATAATGATGAGAAATGGCAAGTCAAGTAAAATATGTGTGATGATGATTTCGCTAAAGGGAAATAATAAAGCGTTACAAATAAGGCTGGCGATATACTACCACTATACTTGTATATATATTCATCGATATCCTTGTGGATTTAATCCAGCGTGAGTGAGTGAGTGAGTGCAATATGATCCTGGTTTGCTAGGATAAGTATTTTTTCCTTGTCTTGTAGCTGTCAGTCAAGTCAGCTGTAGTCAGTATATCGCACGCCCTATTTCAACAGCTATCAGATGAGATTCCTGTCTGTCAAGTGTCCGGGTTGTCAAAATGTTCCTTTTCAAGTGCTACATATCACTCTTTCCTTCATGGCTAAACGTCCTCTTGCACGCATACACACAAAATATAATCTGTATCCAAGTCCCTAAAGCTCAACACAAAACTCTTGCAGAGCTCAGCAATTTTTTTAATAGCGGGAGTAGTAACAGTAGCGCTATAAAAGTTGCAGTTTTTTTCTCTCTTCTTCATTTTTTTCTTTAGCAAAAAAAATGGAGGAAATTGCCGGCGGCATACAAACAAGAAGTATAGTGGTAGGACCAGTACTACTCCCTAGTAAACAAAGCGATCTCTCAACCAGAATCCATTTCTTTGTAAACCAAAAAGTAAATAAAATTACCAACATTCTTGAGCAAAAGTTTGCACATACTTTTATAGCATAATATACTTTTTTTATCTTGTATTATTATAATGGCCTATAATATTTATGATACAGAATCCGGATCACATGCAGCTAGAATAAAAAAAAGATTGTGAAAAATTTCACTTTTGTCAATTGGAGTATATAGCAGTTTAGCAAATTGGAAATAGATAAGATGTACATTTTTTCCTGTGTAGGTAGAGGTTGTGTTGTGTGTGAAGCAAAAAGTCAAAAAGTGTGCTTGTGGCCTGATTTGATTTATTTCCTCAGAGAGAGAGAAAACGTAGTAAAGGGAAGTTGACCAAGATTTAAATGCTTTGCTCTGCTGATTCAGCATTTGTGTGTGTTGCACCACCAGCTGATTTTTTTTTCTTCTTCAAGGCGACCTATTCGACCTACTATTTTACTGCATCCTTTTTTCTTCTTTTTCGTACAATTACAGAAGTATAATGAAACATTTAGCAAACCAACAAAATGTATGGTTTCTCTAGACTTGTCTTTCCAACAAGACTGGGCCATTTATCATTTATTATTATTTATTTATTTTTGTTCATTTAATGCATTTTCTTTGTTTTCCTGATTTGTTCTCTACTCGTCTCCTGATGCTTTTGAAATTAAGACAATGTAGCTGGATGACGAGGAGAAAATTTTGCGTGATATATCATCTCTCTCTCTCTCTCTCTCTCTCTCTCCTTTCACAAGAATCAGTAAAGTAGAGCGAGAGCAAGGTACTCACAACACGGCTCTACACACACATGTTTTTTAAGGCTAGTATTCCAAATGTAGGCTTTTCTATTTTGCTGTTTCTGCATGCAATTGATGTGGCGGAAAAACAATGCTGACGTGACTGTCTAGTGCAGTGGTGGTGGTGGAGAAAACGCGGGCTCTCTGGAAAAAAAGGAAAGCTATTTTGTGTTGTGAATTTTGTACATGTATACCCGGCTACATTTACTACAGACACACGTTTTTTTTCTTTTTGTGAGGTTCTGCCTTTCGCTTCGGTTTTTTTGTGTGATTTTTTGGTTTGTATGTTCATCAGAGTTGATTTGAGAGACAAGAGAAAGATTTGGCCATGTTTGTTTTTTGCTTGCTTCTTTTGAGATGGACATGCTCTCTGGTCTCACAAGACTTGAGTTTGTTGATACTGCCAATAATAATGTGTGTAGCAAAATTCAAACTACAGCTTTTACTCTGTTTATTCCCGCCTGGATTTCAAACTCAGTGTCAAGATTAAATTGCGTTGGTGCGGATATATTATTCGTGATTTGTTTACCATTTTCTTAAATGTTGCTCATTGCTCACAAACTTGAAAACTTATACCAGCGGGCTTACATTTGACCATTCCACTCTTCAATTTCATGAATATATTTTTTATAACAATTTTGCTATCTGGATCATCACCCGTTTTAATAACAACTTATTGTAGATATAAAACAGCAGGTTTTACAAAAACAAATTGTAATCCAATTAGGCATACATTGAAAGGAAAATTATTAGAATGCAAGCAAGCGTTTTTAATTTCTTCAAAGTAACTTTGATGTAAAAGGCTTTATTATTATATGAAAAGCGGAGCGGATCATGGAAATAATAATGGGAAGAGGGATTTTTTAATAGATGGAAGTGCAGATAAAGGGGAAAAGGAAAAATATAAGAAAATATATATATTGTGTAGTCTTTCTTGCTGCTCCTCTGCTCTACTTCTCTCTGGTCTGGTTTGGCTGTAATATGGTGAAAGTTGTTAGTAGGCATATACATGGCAAGGTTCGGATTTAAGTGTTCCACTTTTGGTGGCTTCACTTCTTCTTCCGTCTTCTGTTTCATTCTTATTTTATTTCTTTTCTCATTCGCTTTTTGTTCTTGAAAGAATACATATCTCTGGTGAGGATGGAAAGTGAGAGAGAGAGAGAGAGATGGAAAATGAGAGATTTTGTTCAAGTCGACAACTTACTATAAAAATAAAGTTGCATGTTGGATTTTCGAGGGATGCTGAGGTATCACTCTCTTAAATATATATATATTTTTAGCAATAGTTCGTATGCAATAATACCATTAGAAATCATATAATATCAGTTTATCATTGTATAGGAATTTGGATTCATACGGAATATAGAATTGTAGGCCAGGACACACCAGCAGAAAGTAAAGGGAAATAATTTTTTGGCTTGGAGCCAGTCGTAGACAGAAACAGACATATTATTAGAAAGCATTTATACCCCGATTATTTCGTTATCCTACAAAAAAATAAGCATGGTCACTCAGTACTGATAATACCCATACACATGGTGGTGGTGCGAGACTTTATGGACAAGGGCGCACACACACACTCACATTCATGGAAAAAGGACTCCCATGAACTTGCCGGTGAAATGATGATGATGTTAATGGTAGCCATATAGCCCTCCAAAAAAGAAACTAGAACACAAGCTAGTTACGTAGCAAAGTAGTTTGCGTGACTGTGACTCCTTCCTCTTCTCTTCTGCTTTCTTCTTCTTCTTCTTTTTTTATACCTCTGTCATCCACCATTTATTTTTCTCCGGCCCTCGCGGCATCTCTCTTTCTCATGCCATTGCAAAAGCATTAAGCTGACAGCAAGCCAAGTCAAGTTAAAGTGAAAGCCAGCAAGCAAGCAAGCAAGGATAAAAGGGATACGTACTATATGCACACCATATCACTATTCTACAACCACCAAGAGCCACCGGGAAAAACTTGTCCATTTTCCAACACCATCATACCGCCTCATTCTATACTACCAGCCCACTACTACCATGAAAAAAAACGAGCACATTCACTTTTTTAATCCGTTCCTCTTCTTTACAGTTACAAGAGGAGATTTTTCTTGTGGTTTTGGCAAGTTATATGTTCGTCAAACCGAGAATAGAAAAAAAAAATAAGTAGAAGGGAAACATAAAAACTTTTAGGAAAAGCTTAACACTTTCCTTTTTTTCCCAGCAGACGAAGAAAAAGTAATGCTTCTGGGGTTCATCGTCTTTCCACGACACACACACACACATGTACACATGTACACATGTATATATAAATATACATATTTTTTGTTGTAAATTGCCCGATACAACGTGGATGTTGATAGGATCATGATCACCACCTACACACATATGTGTATTTCCTGTATGAGTAGAGGCATTTATCTTGGCTTATTGCTGTGTGGTGGGGGTAGTGATGAAAAGTAGCTGGTTCAACTGCTGCTGATGATGATGATGACGAGCGAGATGCTCCAATAACTTTACTGGTCCTTTTTTCCTTTTAGTTTTAGATATAAAGTTTATAGAGATGTCGTACGTAATAATCGCAAAAAAGGGATGATGATGATAGGATTGTGAAGTAACCTGTGTAGGTACTTATGTGACCATATTACTAGATATATTTTCTTCCTTTTTCCTAGAGAACTTGTTCTTCAACTGACCGTAATAACCATTACGGGCGTCATCAGCAGAAACACAACACATTTTTCTTCTTCAAACATTTTTTTTTCTTCCTCCTTCTTTTGCTTTGGTCTAATGATTTTGAGAGGTGGTTTGTGTCTTGTGTTTTTGTGGCTGAATGAAAGTGGATGAGATAGTCGAGTGAATGGAATTATAGGTACATATAAATGTGTAGGTTGCTCGATTCGGCGATGCGAAGTTTTTGCGATAATAATGGCAAAAATGGTGGTTTTGCAAAAACAAATGCTGCTGGGGGGTCTGGTCTTAATGGGTATCATCATGGGTCTCCTCGAGGAAAATAATGATCTGGAAAACTGGATCATTTTATAAGTGTGTGTGTTTAGTAGTGTATACTTAGTTGTGTGGAGAAAAAAGAAACGAAAAAATATATATGCGCTTTTTTGGATTTTTTTCTACAGATAACAAGGAGAGAAGAGGCGGAGTTGGTAGCAAATCTAGAACGATTCTCGACACAGGTCAAGTCCAGCAAAAAATTGATAATGGAACAGCAACTGCCACTGTTATTGGGGAGGGTATTCCTGGAAGCACGGTTGGAACACGTTTGGGCAACGCTGACTCAACTGACACTGCTGCAAGTGGGTGGCTAAGTTTATCGCCTACGCTAATGGTGAGCAGTAGTAGCAGCAGCAGCAGTGGACCATCGCCTTCTTCCGCATCTTCCCAGGCGGTAGGATTCTCGTCGACACATGGATACTCTGGAGAAACTACAAGATACACTTTGACCTCCTTTATGCCCACCTCTGTAAAGCGACATAGGCATGTGCCCACCTCCCTGATGACAACGGTGATTAGTGCAACACTAGAGTCCTCATCGTCTTCAATGTTACCCTCGTCGTCACCAGCATCCTCTTCAGCAGTAGCAACACTGCAGCAATCCTTCCATGAGAATGAGCAGAACCCAAATAGCAGTCATAATATTAATAGAGCAAAAGAGAAAATTTTATCACAGCACCAGAAAAAGAGTCTGCTGTTAGCAGTGGAACCACCCGTGTCGCTAGCAGTGTCATCGTCGTCCTCCTCCTCGTCGTCGTCTGCTAGGAACTCAGGACCATACTTTGAGAGTAACAAGACGACAATCAATGTTTCCGCCAGAGAGGGACAGACTGTAATGCTAGACTGTACAGTAATTCTGTTACAAGGGAGAATGGTTAGCTCTTTTTCCTCTCACAAAAACATGTTTACACATCCAAAGGAAAATGCATTATTTGTAGATTTAAAAAAAGAATTATGAATATTATGCATATCACTTTTGCCATATTTCATGTTTTCATGATATTTCATGTAAATAATAATGTTATGAAATACACACAACAGAATCAAAAGTAAAGCCTATTTTGGAAATGGAAAAATCTTGTAAAGCTAAAAGTAAGTAAAATATCTTAAATCCTAAAAATACGCTCGGCGTATAGAAGGTGTGCTGCTAAACGGCTTACGCGTGAAACAACTAAGACAATGTCCAATTCTAACGTTTGTTAATTATATACGCCAAAATAAAAATATCTTTTGAAAAAAAGTTTTTTCTCAGAAATGAAGATGGAAAATGGCGTCTGAACCTGAGATTGTAGTTAAATTGCAAAGTGGAAATAAGTACAGTGATCCGAAAGTAGATTGAATATTTTACTAGCGTTCTTGTATTCTTTTCGTTCCAGATTTTCTTCTTTTTCAATGATGCTGAAGTAAAAGATACAAAATTATTGTTACACTACTGAAGTACCTTGTTTTTCATAAATAAATCTAAAATCTACTCATGTGTCACACACATTAATATATACTGCCTACATTAATATGCAAAGAACGTTTAATATATTTCAGAATATTTATATCATGTTCCCTTTTTACGCTCTCAACTTGTGCCATTTAAATTTATCGTGGGAAAATTTACATTCCCGGTTTTTGACTTGTGTGTGACTCTACCAAAAGAGGAATGACTAAGCTGAATGATATATTTATACAGCAAAAGTAGGAGCAAAGGAACGAAAAAGGAAATTAAATTCGAAAGAAGCTGCTGCCATGCCTTAGCATCCTGTCTGAAATATTGATACTTCACAGATTAGTTAGTCATTATGAATAGCATCCTCGAGTCTCTCCTTACTCGACACACACACACAAAGCTAACAGAGAAGCAGCAGAGTTTTGACGTAAACCCTTTCTATTTTGCAATAAAATGATTTTCACATAAAAGAGAATCTATTTCCCTCTCTCTCTCTCTCTTACTTCCTTACTCTCTGCCAAAATTTACGATTCATCGAATCACTTTAGTATACTTCTACGTTACATCTACCCAAATACATAATTTCTTCCTTACGAATGAAAAAGGAGTGGACCATAGAAAATTAAATTCGCAACGGTGCTCATATATACTCCTCTCTCTCTCTCTCTTGTTTGCCATTTCTCTCTTTCGGTCAACATGTTGCTCCTTTTGAGTGTGCGTGTGTGTGTGTGCTCTCCTTTCTCTTCTCATATCAACTTGATCACCCTCCCCCACTTTCATCTGCCTTGTCTATAATGTAGTTTGAGCAAAGAACAATAACTTTTGAATAGACCCAGTCATCATTCATTACGAAAGGAAATGATGACAATTGGGTCCCACCACCACTGCTACTACAACAGACAAACCACCACCATTCATCTAACAAAACGTAAGCTTAAGTGCATACATTACATTTTACTGTGTATTTTTGGCAACAGAGGAGCAGCAGCGGATGAGCTCATAAGAGCTGCTGCTGCTGCTGCTGCACAAAAAGGTAGCGCTTTGGTTGGTGGTGGTGATGGTAGCATAACAATAACTGGACTATATACAGTGTGTGTATTCAAATTCGCATTCCTTTGTAAAAGTGCACAGTAAAAGCAAGAAAAGAGCACAAATAGTAGTAGCTCGGGCTATATAGGATGAGGATAAACTTTGTAATTTTACTCTTGTGTCTGTGGGAATGTATGACTGAGTGTATGTGTACCCTGGTTTTAATGAATTTTGGCAAGTGTTGTCGTCCTATTATTCTGTCCTGGAGAAAGTTTACTTTAGTTTCTCTCTTGGAATTTTCATTACTGTGGTTAGTGGCTTTTTGCGTATGATGGTATGATGATGATGGCAAAAGAGAAGAGAAAATGGTGGTGGTGGCGGCGCTGGTACATTTGGCACAAAAAGTGTGTCTAAAAGTAGGTAAGTAACCACTACACTCATTTTACTTCTCTCTCTTAAAAGACATACATATTTTTGGTGGTGTGGATAGTCAGAAAACAAACAGTGTTGATAGATGGTTGCCTTTTCTTTTTTCCCATTGCCTATATCTTAGAATGCTGGTATCACTGACAGCCAGACCACCAAGAACAATCACGGAAAAATAGGTCTTTGTTACACACTCGTAGAAGAGGATATTATATATAGACGTTGGGAAACAATGAGGATAATAAAAACAATTTTGTTTTTGACGACTGACTTGCTATCCAAAAAAGCATTCCCTTACTATATGGACTGTTCATTATTTTTTAATGGCATTCCCCATCTGCATGTAAAAAACGAATGTCTCACCTTTCCCCATTGACCTAATGAAAACGGAAAATGTCTTTCCTTCCTTCAAGAATCACTTTCATATATATAATTCATGTGGGAGAAAAGGCACACCGGTTGAACTTTTAATGGACCTTTTTATCTTAATGTCTTTTGGTACAAGTTTCACTATTTTTTCCCTTGTTGTATGAATGTATCTGCTTTGTTTAATGTGGAAGGATCATTCTCATTATTTGGGTTAGCCATTAACGAGGTTAATCAAGTGGAGAAATGTTTAGCAATGTAATTATGTATTGAGTCATGCAGAAAAAAAGTAACTTTTTTTTTGTGGTGGAAAAGGTGGTTGGAAAGGGTGAGAGTTTATTTACACATAAATTGATTACAAGGTGGATATAAACTTGCTCCTTAAAAAATTGCGGGAAAAATGCCACCTTGCAACTTTTGTGTTTAACCTCCACTTGACTGGATGACAATGGAACTGTACGGGACCAACAGTTTTTACAATTTCTTTTCCCATTTTTCTCCTTCTCAGAAGACTAGGTATACATATAAATATACACTTGGATGTGTTTGGATGTATAAATCTGCAAAAAAAGGCTTTACTGACTATATTAGTATTGATGTCTTAACTTTTTGAATCCTTAAAAAATACCCCGACAGTCTGAAAGGTGTAGGTATATCTTTGGATGTCTAATCATATGGGGTCTTAGAGTACCTGGTGGTGGTGGTGGTTGTGTACGAATGGGAAAAAATGCTGAATTTTCTCTCTCCACAAACTGATGAGATGATATAATGTATATATAGGTAGCTATATAAGTATGCCTAAATGAAGCCAACACCTGCACCCATACAATTCAACATTCAACATTTGAATTGGACATCTCATTCCTTTATTTTTCTTCCCTCTCACTCTCTTTTACCAAACCAATGTGAGAATTCCCAAAACAGTTGCTTTCTCAAAAGGAATCTCTTTTCTCGGTCGCGAGTGAAGGCTCTATTTTTCATGGGATACATTTGGGTAGACTTAAATATATATGCACACACTTGTACACATTGTGCATACCCACACTTTTTCACTTTCTCTCCCTTGCTTTCTCTTTTACGCTCAGGAAAATAGGCACTATAGTCGAGACTTTTTTTTCTCTCTCTCTCTCCCTCCCATTTGCTTCTTGAAAGTAACAAATTTTCTCTCAAATCTCCTCATTTGCTCCCGTTCAATCTTACCTTGTGATCCTTCTTGTTTGACTACAATTTTTTTTCTTATGTCAACCAAAGTAGGTATATAGGCGTAAAAGGGCATAAACACTTTTTCTTTTGCTTTTTGTTCCTATTATTTATATAGTTTCGTGTCGTGTTCCAAGAAAACCACTTTGACTAAACTCTGTTTCTCTCTCACACACATTCCTTATGCTAGTCCCTTGCATAATAGTTATACTTGGAAAAATATATATATCTTCACATATCACTTCTTGTTCTTTTTACCTCCCATTGTGAAAAGTTTCCTTAAAATAACAAAGATGGAAATGACATGGCATGTTTCTTGTTGGAACCAACGAGCGACGACATGTTCTCTTTCTCTCTCTCTCTCTCACGTCATCTGTGTCTGCTTTGCTTACACACACGCATATATTATATGATGAATAGCTATACCTACTTAGCTAATATGTACATATCATACCCACATGGCCTGTGTACCAAGAAGGAACATGACATGTGTACCGGATACCACAAAAGGACACCCTCTCACAAAAAGGATGCATTTTATACAAAAAAGTGTACATAGCTCCACTTTTATACACAATTTACTTTAAACTTTTTCCTGCTTTCAAGTACCAACTATCAACCACTACCAGTGCCGCCATATTCTTCCAAAACTATTGTTACATATTTTAGTCATGCTTTTCTCAAAAGACGCACACAGACAGACACACACACACACAGCAACTCACTCATCATACCACAATGGACTATTTTACATTTTTACATGCAATTCCCTCCTTGAATATTTGTAGAAAAAGGATAAAGTTGATGATGGTATGGTTCTCTCTCTCTTTTTGAGACTTTTATGAATGCATGCTTTTACATCTACTTTTCTATAACTTTTCTACACACACACACACACACACACAAGAAAAGCTGCGTGTAGAGAAAGGATGTATCTTTATACATGCATTTTCATGCAGACATAAAAGTAGGCTAAATATATAAAAAGAAGGATAATAACTATTATATAGAGTTTGAAAAGAATGAAAATATTGTTATTGGGCTAAAGTAGCAAAAAAAGCATATATACCTATATCACTTTAGCTTGCAAACTTACAAAGTAAAAAAACACATGTGAAGCATATCAAGTGACGGTTGGTTGGTGGTGCGGTGGTGGCACTGCGCTACTAAAATATATAACATCATAATCAGCATCATATCATACAGTCACAGTTGTTTCTGTACTACAAATAGTAGCAATGGCCCTAATATACTCGCTGAGATTTAAAAAAAATAAGAAGAGGAAGAAAAAAAATGGAACTTTTAAAGAAGAAGAGGAAATAGGATAGCTCTTTTTATACTTGGGTAATATTCCAGGACCTATGATGTAATATTGAGGGTCTGCTTCCTTTTCTTTATTTCTTTATTTCTAATTTCATCGTAAAACAAAATGACTGTGAAAAGGAAAAATATAATAATAATAATAATATTTTTGTAATGGTAGGGTATAGTATTATGGATACTCCTCCTCCTCCTCCTCAATTCAACTCGG
>JAITYZ010001969.1:0-15556 GCA_027744595.1 Paronellides praefectus
TTAGTTTCGTCTGCTTTTTTATCAGATTTACTTTTCTTTTCTTTAGTTCTTGTCTATTTCCTGTGTCTTCAAATCTCTCTATTCAATTTGTTCAAATTTTCGCTTTGGTTCCTTTTGACGACGTTCGTATATAAATTTACATAAAGGACATTTTCATTTACGTGTAGATTAGGTTTTTTTCTCCTTTTCTAGCTATATAGCTCTCCTACAATACTACAAAGTATGATAATAGAGATGACACAGGATATTATTTAATCCCATAATAATAATTATAATCAAGTTAATGGATTCTATTTATTAAGAGTATAATGAGGGGTTATTGTTCTTCGGACAAGCCACTATGATACTTATGTATTTATTTCATTTACAAATTCCAAACTCCAGCAACAACTTTTCGTTATTATTTTTTCCCCCTTGTTTTCAAAAGAACCTGCGGTCAAAAAGACAAAAGATGGTAATTACAGAAAAAATAAAAGGATACTACGCTCAGGGTATGTATGATGGTGTCTACTACAAAAAGAGAGAAATCTCTTGTCATTCATTTATGACCGTTCTTCACTTTCCCGAATAAATGGGCGTTGCGAGTTACGACAGCCAGAAAAACAAGAAGAATTTCTTTGAGTTGTTGTCTCTTTCCCTAGATATTAATTTCCATCCCATTCATTCATGGAAATATTTTCCCCCTATTATTCTACTGAATGAATGACGACAATGATGATGATGGTTACGATGTTTCCGCTGCTGTTGCTGCTACTACGGATTTGTTATGACTTGACTTGTAGCAAAGTTGCCGGTGATGATGATGAATGAAATACCAGCAGCATTACAGACCAATCCAAATACATATTACACAACAAGCTAAGCTAAGGAAAGTTTTGCGACTGTTTTTTGTCCTTTAGTTCATAATATTGTCATAATATTCTTGGAAAGTTGCTGCTTCCTTTCTCCTTGACTGAAACAACAACAACGACACCGATAACAATACATCTGGGACCACACACACACACAAACACAGAATGAAGATGTCGTTGTTATACATATATAATCTAAATGGTAAGACCTTTATAATTTTAACCTTAAATCTTCATGCTATAGCTAGTGAGTAGTATGTATATTTCAAAAAAATGTGCTTTCAAAAGCTTGTTGATGCACGGGGATTTTTAAGGATTTTCCTGTTCATAATAATATCAGACATATCAAAAGTTTACCCAAGTTTAACAGAAAAGAAGATAAGAGGGATGAAAAACTTGAGATAAAAAATAACAAGTTTGCGACCACTGTCTTGTATCTTGTGCTACTCATCATGGTATAATCATATTTAAAAACAAAAAAGAGGATTATTAAAACAAGAAATTTTTAGTTGACACAGGTTTGCCAAGTCTGAACATAACATTTTACACAATCACCCCTCTGCATATAGTAGATACAATCAAAATGAAAATATGTACCGTATTTTTTAACATCAGCGCGGACCTTTATTTGAAAAACGAAACTCTCTTCTAATTAAAGGTTATACTACTATTGCATTTCTGCAATGCTCAACATTCCCAGCTGGAGACCTGCTATTAATTTGGTCCCTGTTTTTATTGGAGGAACTACGGTATGTTGTATGTTTTGTAGAGAGAAGGTTTCTTTGTTACAATTTTATGTTTATGTCTAAAAGCCAGACTGAAAACAAGACGAGGAAACATGATTCTTGATATGCACTTATGTACATATATATGTATACTCAACAAACACACAAGTCCGGGACCTGAAGTCTCTAAAGCTCCCTTCTTCTCATTTTTACCCACTTTCCCTTCTTTCATTTCATCCGATTTAAACTATATACATATAGTACATCTTTTTGTTCTATTAAAAAAAAACTAGACAAATTTTTAGCTTGTTGTCTGTGTTGTTGTAAGTTAAGTACCGATGTTGATTCTGCTATTTATATATAGTATTTTCCTTCACTCTCAAACTATTATAAAAATTTCAAGGGGATAAAGTCCCACTTTGACTGTACCAACAACCAGTCACTCTGTCTGGTTTGTAATCTCTCAATCTTTTTTACTTTTACTCAAATGTATGTCTGTGGCTGCGGCTAGTAAAAAAAGAAGGACTTTTATATGTTTTGTTGTTTTTCAAGCCTGTTTTCTATAATATATAGGTAGTTAACTTTTTTCTCTTTTTCAAACCAACCCAATCCACCAAACAGACGGGCACAACGGCAACACAAAAGCTCGTTTTTATTTCTCACTCTCTTTTGATGATTTCCTCTCTCTCTCGCGTTCTTTCTTTGATCTATTTACAATATTATAACACTTAGCTTGGTTACATATTATAAAGGTAATATGTATGAAATGATATATAAGTATAGATTTTTGTTTAACACATTGAGTAATAAAAATAACAGAAATATTTTACAAATTCTTATTTGAACCGCGTAGCAGTAGTAGCGGTAAAAAGTAGCCCGAACATTTTTACACACATATTTGTACTAAAATAACATGCATACATAAATATTCAACGTTTTCCTTTATCCAACTTTTGTGAAAAGTTGATTAATAACATGATTTAAATCAAAGAAAAAAGAAATACCGTATTAACTCCAATAAATAGCCGATTCTTAACTAGTAACTGGGAAATTTATTCGTATTACTGCAGGAATAGTCAGTTATTTACATTATAATAGATTGTACGTAGCTAAGTTATTCTTTTCAAATAAAAACCGGGGCTTATACTAGGAAAAATACGGTATATCGAAAAGTCAGCACATAAATGTATTTCTATTATAAATATACAATTTCATTTTTCGGATACAAAAGTATTTTAGATTGGTAGGCAGTATATTTAGATATTCAAGTATGCAAATAACATGGAATACTTTGCATTTACAATATATTTTTGTTTTGTATACGTTCTCAACGTCCCACGACCCTCATATTTTCAATACAATTCACAACTTTCACCATCAACCATACATTTTTTTAAAATGTGTGTGTGGTGCTGGTATACTTTTTGTTTGGTTTCAAATAACTTATCTTTTCTCTCTGTAGGGAAAAAAGAGAAAAAAATGGAGATCAAGTTATCTACCTACATAAGTGTACTATTGATAGTTTGGCAATCTTGTGCCTCTATTCAACTTGTGTGCATTTTTTCATTTTATTTTAACACATAAAAAATCCTTTCCTTTCTCTCCTTTTATTTCTGTCAGCTCAGCAGTGAGTGAGATGGTGATGATGACGATGATGGAAAAAAGTAGAGGGTATGAGTATTGTGTGTGGTGAAAGTAAGTACGAAGAATCGTGCCTTTTGCTAAAAAAAAGAAAGAGAATATTTCAAGTAACCAAACCTGTGCTCTCTCTTTCTCTTTTGTTTGCAGTATTTTTTTACCATGTAATGCAGTTATTATGATTACATGAGTAAAAGGCTTACAATAAACAACACATCAGAATTTTAGCGAGAGGAAACCCTTTAAAAAGGCAATTTATAGTGAAATGCATATGCATACCATATGTGTAACTTTACACACACAAAAGTGTAACCAGTAGAAAATATAAAGTACTATACTTCAGTTTGATCGTGATCACAATCATCATCAGCACCACCAATACAAATAAAAATTGATGAATCAAAGCAGAGAAAAAGTAGATATGTGTATAGCCTCTAGTCTGACTCAATTTAGTTTCCACACTTTTCCCCCGCAACATAGTATACAGTTCCATGTAACGTGAGGTGTGATGATGATAAAATATTCACATATTATGTACATATATGCTTAAGACTTACTCCTCTGCTTTCACTCAAACTAACACAATATATATATACGTATATAAAGTATAGTGTATGTTCAGTTTCAATAATATTGTGTAACGGTGTAGTGAGGAAACAGGAGAATCGGATTTAATTGAAAACATTCTATTTGGTCCGTTCCGCTTTGTGTGTGTGTTTCTCCTTATTTTGTTCAACCATTGCTATTATTGCTGTGCGGTTCGTAAGGTAGCAAGCAGGTGCCGCGTTATGGGCGGACGTACCAAAGCCTGGGCGGATGGACAGACAGTGTCAACAAAATAATAAATATACCCATCAATTGTACACGCGCTACTAAATGATGATGATGATCCAAAACTTTTATTACATTTTACGCAAAATTGCAACTTTTTGTGTGTAATGTACATTGATCGTTTTGTTTACGCTCCTTTTTTATTTTCACTCTGCTACTTTCCGACGGAAAAGGAAGAGGATATACTCACCTATACCCATATACAGTACCCACCCATATTACGTATTTAGATGACGACGCTTCTCCTCACCACCATCGTTACAACAACTACTGTGTCTTTTACCCCCAGTGAGCATTGCACTTTGCATTTCAATGTTCAAAGATGAGAGAAAATGGATTTTATTTTACGATTTTTTTGTGACAACGTAGCAAAGTAGACACAAGACAATGATAATAACTGCTTCGTCATCAACATCAAATCATAAAAAAGCTGCGCTTCTACACCAGCTTTCAATTAAACCTTATTTACACAGCAGCAGGCAAGGTTGCTAAATATATATACACACTCCTCCATTTAAAACCTTTTCATTAATTACGGTTAATATTAAAACTGTCATGTTGATGATGATGACAGACACTATAAATTCTTATTACAATTTACATGCACAAAGGGATGATGATATATGATGTAAGTAATGTAACAGGAAACGTCACGCTGTTATACATGCACACATGTAGTAAAATCCATTCATTTTTAATCTCCTTTGTTGCTTGCTACTGTCTTGTTTGGCAAGATTAAAAGCTTTCACTTCAGTCAAACCAAACCAAAAACACGAAAGTGTTAATTTACCTCCCAAAACCGAAAAAACCACGGAGCGCCCGTGTGTACGCTCTCTACACTCTATTCTTCCGCTTATCATCATTAATACATGTATTCCCTTCTTTTGTATGACAGTGACAATGTGTCGATAAGCCGGAGATAAAAAAGTCTATATTTTACATTTTTAGTACTTTGCAGTATCCAAGTTTCCAAATAAAACCGTGAGAGTGGACAGCAGGTGACAAATTGCATACCAAATACTTTCTCCAAAAATAATAATATTTTTTATATGGCACGTTTTTTTCGGGGGGACGAGGAACAAACATTCCTAACCCTCATCCTTTATTGAAAAGAAACGTACACACAAATAAATCTTGTAAAGGTTATTCTTCGTAACGTAAAGTCAAGAATTCTTCTGAGGAATCTTCCACACACAAAAAATGTATACATTCATCGCATCTGATCTATTGTCTGTATTGTGATCTTGGATTTTTTTCAAATGTCTTGACGTCTCTGTTAATACTCTATCTATATACTGCATATATTATACTGAATGATGATACGTAAAAGAATGCAAATGATGATGTCTTGTATTTTTATATGCATATATATACTTTATTATGTAGGTATTGATTGTATATATTTTATTTTTATGGGAGCATGTTGTGTACCTGAATTGATCCCTGCCATTGAGTGTTTCCTGCTTGAGCGAGAGAATGACAGGTCCCAAGTCTTCATCATTGGCAAAGTAATTCCAGTGCTCTGTGCCAAAAAAGTACTTTTCATAAGTCTCCTGCTCCACTGACGTCAGTTCAAAACCCCCATTCTTTTCCCATTGCTCTTCTATCGAGGTCTTTGTTGGTTCACAAATCCGAGGAACTCGATCTTCCTCTTCTTCGGATACCTACACACACAAAATAATATATACGTATATTTATATTCAATAACCATACCTCACTCACAGACACACAACAATAAAAAAAGAAGCGAGGAAGTCAAATCGCTTCACCTATTTATCTCCATTAAAGCGAACAAAACACACACACACCAAGCCTGAGAGTATAGATGACGATCATTCCAATCATCAACGACGTGACTCACACAAATTTTTTATGCATACGCAGCGCAGCAGCGGCATTTTATTTTTTATATCTTTTTGCAATAAAATTCTTATGAAATTGGATCGGCGGCGCAGCAGACGGACACCACACTACCACCGTCATCGTAGGAGTCGGAGACCTAGGAACATTGTAAACTTTACTCCTATTTTTTTCTTATTGTGTTACCCAACAAATATTTGACTTTTTTGTATAAAAGTCATTCAATCCGTTCCCCCCAAAAAAAATATTTTCAATTTGCCAACCTTTACAAAATCACTTTTTTTCTGGTTCTATTGTAAAAAAACAAGTCAGGTCAAATATCCTTCAAATCGATTATCTTGTTTTCTTCTTCCCAGAAGCTAGAAAGCTAGCTTGGCTAGAAAAAAAGAAGAAGAGAAAAAAAATCCATTTTCCATTGTGACTTGAATATGACTTGATTTATCAATAAAATGCCAAATTTTCTCCATTCACTGTCATCATCATTGTTGCAAATTTATTTACAAAATTGCTTCCTTTTCATATATACGTTTCCAATTTTATTTTATTTTTTAAACCTTTCTACATCTCTGCATATATATTCTTCCGCTACCATGATCATCATCACATCATCGATTCCATTCCCTTGTGAAACTCACCAACTTTATCCTATACTGCATCTGCATACACTTTACTTGCAAATTTCTTCCTGATCGACGATTATTATACACGAGCATCATCATCATCATCATCATCTTCAAGAATCAGCAGCATCCGCTGAATTTCCACGACTTTCACCGGATGCACCACACACACACATCTCCTCTTCTTCTTCTTCGTCTTGTCCTTCATTTTCATCTTTTACACAAAAAAACAGTATCGGATTCCCTGTGGAATCAGCTTATTTTTCTTGGAACGCAGCGGCACAAAGCAATTATGAAGTCCCTCATGTAAAAAACACCACCACTACCAAACTGTGTCCTACTGCAAAGCGTATGCATTCAGTTTAGAAACGAGCTATGCGTATAAGCTCCTGGATCTCTACTGTGTAGAGCGAGTGAAACAGTTCAATGGGAAAATTACCTATTTATGTACACCTATTTATATTTAATATATATACACGTGTACTTAAACACATATATTTTATTTAGCAGCACGGATCAGAAAAAAAACTAGACAAAGGTAAAACCTCATCCAACCACACTATAAAACACACTTTTATCTATTATCAACTTTTGCAAACAAATAAGCAAAAAAATAACATGTTATACGTGTATGTCATGATGATGATTATGATCGTCTCTCTCTCATTTTGGTGGGGGGAGGGATATGTTATGGGATTTTCAAAAAAAAAAGAAAAGTCAAGTCATTACAAATATTTTCATATTAACTAAAATTATTCAATGAAAAATATCATGTATGCATGAGTTAAGCGGATAATATCCCATTAAACAATCATTTTCTACTTGTTTAATTGAGCAAAAAAAGTAATCCTATTCATTTAGGTATTTATAGTTTCATAAAAAAACAAAAAAAAACACTAAGCCACGTCAATTATTATTATTTTGCTACCTGGATGTTTGCATTATTCCTCCGCTTTCTCCTTTTTGTACTGCTAGACTCGCCATCACCTCCGTCCTCATTTTCCTCATCCTCTTCATCAATATCATCCTCCTCCACTTCATCTTCTTCGTCGTTGGAGTCTTCTTCTTTCTCCTGCAAGTCAACTAAAGCCAAAAAAGTGACACGATGATAATTTAAAAGCAGTCGTGTGACTTGGATAAAATGAGTGAATATACTGAAGTACACATATTGCGATGTTAAAACAATGAACATTATACAATCGTCTCTCTCGTTTTTTTGTCATCCTACTTGGGTGTCAATTTAATTTGGCTTCCTCAAAAAAATATATATATCCTTGTGCATTCAACTAAACTATCCAGCTTTAAAACTACAAAAGGACTAATACGATACATCTGTGTATAAAAAACGGTCTGGAGACATCTGGAGCGGGGGTGGATTGAACCTGAGAGCGGATATACTTATATTACGACTGTCTTTTTTTCTTACACAAGGCCACTTCTTAAGAAGGGACTTGTCACTTGCACAGTGAAAAAATACTTGCAGCTGGAATCTAGAAAGGAAGAGAGCTTATCATTTTTTTCGAGCGTCTCAAGTCTCAACTTGGTTGGCTTTCTAGATGTTTTTTAGTACGAACATTTTTTCAAGATAAGTTCCACGAGAGAGCGAGAGAAAAAAAACTGGATACTAGAGAGACAAGAGAAACAATTGGTGTCCCGTAGGAATACACTGCTTTGGACACAAGCTTCAACTTTCTCTCTCTCTCGTCTGTCTGGTAAGTTGAATATCATCATTCATTCATGAGAACCATCTGTAAATGAAATCAGCTTTTTGCTTCGCTTGACATAATATTATAACAACACGGCATTTTTTCTCTTGCTCTGTTTGCTTTTTCCTTCATACCACTTTTTGCTATACAAAACAAAATGCGTGGGTGTCCTAATATTATGGAATGGAACGGATCTACAGTTGGACTAATAATATAAAATATTTCGCATGGCTATATATATATATACATATGTCTATCTATATTTTTTTACCTGATTCGTTCTCATCCCAAATGTTCTGATTGGGATTTGTTATTTTCTGTCTGGAACACTCGATCCAGTAACCAGGCGTGGGAATCAGCTGATGCGGATATTCCTCACAGAATTCATCTAAAAAAATGATTTAAAAAGTATAGAGGGATATGTAATGATTTTGAGTTTATCAAAAATATAAGCAAAAGGTTGGATCATCCATCTTTTTTATCACATAAATCGGGGGTTTTTGTAAAAAATACCCGAAAAAATGAATGCAAAATCACAGATGTACAGAGAGAAAGAAATGAAAAGAGTATTTTTTCCGCTCTCCTCTTCTCATTAGCTCACACATTCACTCTCACTCACATTATTACTGTAAAAAGCACTTATGATCTGCCCAAATTACAAATCTTTCAGTCTAATAATTATCCAGGGACAACCTATAATTTTAGCAGATGTGGGAGGAGGCAAGTATTCTTGCAGTGAAGTGTGCCATTATAAATATCAGATTTTCACAAGGGAGCTTTCCTTTTCCTTTACAGCTCCATAATAATAGTATATTAGTCAAGTAAAATCAAACAAACTTTCATTCTAGCTGTTTTAATGGTGTATAAAAAACCTCAGACTCAGGCGTTGATTTTTTTTGGAAATACTGGAAATCGTATAACTGGGATTTTCATTTATTGCGTAACATTAGCATATTATATTCCCCGAGAAGTTTTTGGTTAATTATTTTCATTTTCTCTTCACACAAAACTTACTTGATTGGTTCCAGACAGGTTGACTCCACATGAGTTGCATCGTAAACACTCTTCGTGGTAGTGGTTGTTATCGTACAGGGATGACTGTTCTGTAAACAAAGGAAAAATACAAAATCATTACACTCTTTTTTCCTTTATCATTATTACAAAACCTGCGCAAAAATCCATTCACTAAATATTCATTCATAAATTTTTTTTCTCCAACAACAGGGCATGCAGCAGCACAACTCTTTATTGTAATTTTGTAGTCATACATTTTATAACAATAACAGAAACATTGCTATTTCCGCCACATTAACTCTACAGCGTGCGTATTTCCCTAAAAAAACTAGAAAAGAAAGTAGTTGCTTCCCTTTCATATTAGCTAGCTCCTTGTTAATATATCCATCCACCATTCATACCAATAACCCATTCACATTTTTTCCCTTGTCCTGTGAAGCATAATGGTATTGACACATAATTTTTTGTGAACAACCCCATAGTAATAAAAAAATTGCATGCCTACCCAGAGAGAAAACTCCATTATTTTTGTCCCTATTCCTCTCATTCTCTTTTTAAAAAACTCATCCTTTCTATTACCATTTCTCCATTTTCCAATACTCCAATCTATCTGCTTCGTTCCTCCATTCCATCCTTCCCTCCTCCTCCTCCAACTTTTTTTTCTCTATTCATTCCCATTCCAAAAAAAACCTAATACACTCAGCAGCCATCCATTCAACAATTTTCAAAATCCCAACAGAACATCTAAAAAACTTCTCGTCTCTTTCTTTCGCTTTTCCCGTGCATCATTTCACACGTAATGAGGCAGAATTACCATTTTCTCTGGCTTGCTTTCTTCTTTTTCCCATACAACCTACTATGTTATATAAACACAAGTATACACATACACTCTATTGTTATACGAGTTAGTCACCCACACAGAAATACTTATACCACCCACGAAAAAGAAATATCATTGTTATTAGACATGTCAGCAACCCATTTACTACATTAACCCCAAGAGCAGCGCGCAAAAAAAAATATTAGAACACGAGGATACGATGATGATGATGATAATCACAATGATTATTATTATAACTTCATCTCTACGATACATCCTCCTCACACACATGAGAATTTTCACAGACCGGAAAAGACATACATACCGTATTTTTTTCATAACAATCATATTCTCATCATGGCCTGGTTTTCTCTATAAGTATGCTTTTTTTGCACTTGCAAAACTTTTATAGATGGGTAGGTGTATTGTTTTTTAAACGTCTTAATCTTAAGAGAATGTATAATAATGAGATATAGTGTATCGTTAGGGTAAATGATCATAATGGTAAAAGCACACAAAAACTTCCCACGCAATAGCAACAACAACATTTTTGGTGCCATGATCATCATCATCAAAATATAATAGAGGAAGAACAACAACCCAAACACAAAAACAAGATACATAATAGTAAGACCATCATCATCATATCATCGCTATCATCATCATCATCATTTTGCCAACATTATAAGAAAACACACACACATAGCATTGTGGACTTGTCTACTGGTCTATAGGCAGAAAGGGAAACAAGTGGGGTTTCAAAAGTAGATCAGCAAGCAGCATAGCAAAACGGTTAGATGATAGAAGAGAAAAGCATCCGTGTTTCAGTTTTGTGGAAATCTGTTTTTGGGATGATGATGATGGTGATGCCGGTTCCTATGTTTTTGTGCAATATATATGTGCACTGTAAATACAACAGTGTGTTTTGTCATTTGATTGTGTATACGTGTAAAATAATAGAAAGGAGGAAAGAGAGAAAAGAGAAAGCAAAGTAATAGCGGACTACATACTCGACTACTCCACTTGATGTACCCATATCCGCTTCTACCTCCACTCCACTCCACACACTGCCATTCATTCAATACATTTTCATTCATTCAAAAAAAGAAGAGAAATTGTTGAACAGGGAGGATATATATATGCATATATACCTATATACCTATTCTCGTTGTACTCAAGTCAAGTCTCAAAGAGACACACTGGATGACTCTGGTATTCTCTGGTAGTAAGCGGGTGGTGACTGTGTACCAGAGAGAGCTGAGTATATATGGTGATGCGGTGTAATGAAAAGAAACAATGGAAAAAAGAAGAAGAAAGGAAGAGAGAGGAGACCACCAGTGTTGAGTGAGTATGCAAAAAGGAAAAAAGAGAGAGACAAGGAGAAAGGTTCATCCTCCTTTCTTCAGAGTAATAGTCAACCTTGTGCTTGTGCATGCATGGATGGAACAGATAGAATGAAGAGAGAGAAAGGTTCCTAATATCTATGTATGGATATATGGATGGGTGGGTGGGTATAAGTAAAAGGGAATACCCTATATAATATTCTACGAATATTTTATTCTAAAAAAAGTCAGGGAATGTTCATATTACATGTCAGCATTTTTTTCAAATCCTGCAATAATAATATTTTTATTTTTTTACTCTGTAAGAAATTTCTAGATGATGATAACTTAAAGATTATTTTATAGTAAGGAGACGTTACATATGAACGTTCCCTTCCTCTCAGATTCTGGCGGTATAGGTAGTTAGGTTGAGTTGGAAAGCTTGCATCATGTTTCTGTTTTTTGCATGTATATTTATATTTGTAGGTATATAGGGATGCCAAAAATGGCAAAAGCACACAGATGAACATGAGGGCTATATATAATGCCCCATTGCACGACATATCATAGGCAAAATACTATAGTAAAAATACACACGACATATCAGGGACTTTTTGTTTTGCTGGAGATGAGAAGAACCCCAGACAAATCCTATTTTTTGTCACAGACAAAAGCGGGAGAACATTTCCCCTGCACATTTTATGAATTGCTGCGTGTTCAATACTCGTTTTTTAACTTTTACCAACAACCATGCCATATTCACATGACAAGACGGGAAAAAAATCTCTTGAATTTTTAACCGCCAAGTTCATGCCAAATGTGCATATATGGCTATTTTAGTAATAGTTTTTTAGTGAACGCGAGCAGCAGCAAAAAAAATGAGCAAAGATTTGTGTCATCATCATTGCCACTATCTTTGGGCTATTAACTCTTGCAAAATTTGAATGAATGAGAATAAAATTACTATTATGTTCTTCATGACTGCCGTGCAAAACTGTGTCATTTGTTTTGCACTGCAGCAACTCCTAAAAGCACTCCTTGTAGCTTCCTCTAGATCTGTATAGCTTTTCTTCTGGATGAAATATGTTGATGTGGGAAGCAAATAGAAAGTTGCAAAGTCAAGTGGCAGAGAGGGAGAGAAAGTGAAAGTCACGTCAAATCAGTGAGGCATACAAAGTTAAACATTAAATAATGGAATTATTAAAATCTTATGTCATAGCCATAGCAGAGCACGGAAATACACTATACCAAATTTACCAATGTCAAATCTGTATAGTGCGTACAAAACTGTATATCTTTTTATGGACAAGTGGAGGAAACCATTATAAAAGCAAGAGCTGATGATGATCATCATCATCATCATATGCACACATAACGACGTGCGATTATAATTCAGTATGACTTTGTATGTGTGGGGGAAATACCGTATTTTCGCAAATAACAGGTCGACCTTTAATTAATAGCCAGTCTCTATTATTGCCTGAGACTAAACCGTTATGTTATTGGTAGAGAAAATGGAAGAAGGGTTTAAAAATAAAAGCTGAGCTTATAATGGAGGAAATACGGTAATATATATGAGAGTTGAGCTAGTTCACTCACATCCTCCTCACATCACAGAAAATGTGAATTTCTCAAATATGAAGAATAAATATAATGTGTGCTGTCAACCGAAAGTCACCATAATGAGCTCTCTGCTGCTTGTTGGCGTAGTAGTCAAATCAAAACTTGCACACTTTACTATATACTCCCCCTCCATCCCCTATCCTTCACTCGATTTATCCTTTACATTTCTCTCTCTCTCTCTTTGTCTGACTATTTTTTAAACGACAGGTTTTGATTCCATCCGAAAATCTGAACACTTTTCCCCTGTATCCGCCACGTTTGCTTAATGTGTGTTGAGAAAGTGGAAACTATTTGAAAAGTCTTCATTCAAGTAGAAGCAGAGAGATATTAAATTATACATTCATACTTTCATATAAGTATGTATACCCTATTAGCAGACAAAATGCGACGGAAAATATCAAATGTTTTTTTTCTCAAGAAGACTTGTTCAACTTCTTAACGCAATCATCACTTTTCAAAGTCATTATTATTATCATTGTCATATTTTCTTTCGAGAAAAGCTTCTCATCTTGTCAAGTCAACCATGTACCATCACTACTTTCACGCTGGTTTGTACTATTACTCTTATTATAATGCTAATGCCAATACTAAAATTATGCATGGGAAAAAAGAGAACGATTTTTCTTGTACAACAGATGAAATGGCAGCTGAGGTTGGCTGTCATCAACACTATCAGCATCCACCATTATCATTACAGAATACTTAAATATAAATGTATGGCTGTTTCCTTTTCATAATGAAATCAAGCTTATCATAAAGTTTACAAAATATGAATATTTATATCCATTCAAAGTTAAAGATGTGGAAGCGGAAACGTAAATAGNCGGAAACGTAAATAGAAAATACTAGTAGTATGCTACCCCCACCTGATACACACATTTAATTGATAGATTTAAAAGGTGTATAAAATAATAAAAGGCTTGGAATATAATGAATGGGAAGATAGATGAAGGAGATTTTTGCTTACAATCAGAGAGAGTTGATATTTTTTATGTTCTACCTTCTCTTCCTTATTATTATGCTACTTTCACTTTGTCTTTCGATAAATTGCACCATATATTCCTAGTCTATATAACATACCTACATACTTCTTACCTGTATTATTAGGTATGTATACTTGTTTTGACCTGCCTGCTGCCGCTTTATAACCAGCGCCGAGTTGACAAAAAAACAAACTCCACAGGTATGAGTATGATTATATGATAACAACAGAAGTAGCAGTAGTACCTTTTTTGTTCAACAAAACAACAAAATAATGTAATGATGCCCATGTGTTACAGTAAAACAGTAAACATACAACCAATACAGGTATATATGGGTATACGTAACAGGCATTTTGTATGGCCGCCTAATATAAAAATAATCGTCACCGTTGTTGTTCCTGCTGCTGCTGTTGTTGTTATGTATGTTGTAGTTGTCCATGTTCAGTAGTCAGTATTACAAAAATCGATCCATTTCCTGTCCTTTTTTCTTCCTTTACTAAATGCCCATGTGGCATATTTATTCTTTATATAATTCAATGGCTATTAGTGCTAATGGTATAGACGGATCATGTCACACACAAATAATCCAGATAATATGTGTAATACGCTGTTTGAGTGTGAACGTGATCCTTTCGGAAAGCGTGAAAAAGAGGAAAAACTAGAAATGAATTTTAGGGAAAAAGATGTTTTGACTCTGGTCAGAATACTCAGGATGATGAGATGGACGTATGAAAGGCTGCAAATGTGACGAGAGAGTATGCACAAAATAACGAGCATTTATATAAAAAGGATAATTTATATCTTATTTTTGTTGGTGTGTCTGCTGCGTGTAGGTGCCTCTTTCCTGTTTGTTGGTATATTAAAAATAATGAATCTATCTGACATTTTGAAAGCTCAAAAGGCATAGATCGTAATTGAGTCATCGGATGTTGGGAAGTTACATATTATTATCTTGACATTTTCATAATCAAAAATACCTACGCAGAATTTAGTAAATTAGGAAGGTATTGAGACAAAAGTGCAAAGGTGTGTGTAGGTAGTAGGTGTGTGGGTGAAAATTACCACCATAATTCAAGATTCAAATTACATTATTTTGCTTTATTTCTTTTATTTCTTTCTGCGTAGGTAGGTAATACCTATTTATTACAATTTAAATGCGTTTAATTTGAAATCTTTCCAAGTAAAAGTTAATGGCAAACACACCTGCGTGGGGGATTTTCAGTTAAAAAATACAGTTGACATTAAAAGTAAAGAAGATTGTCATTTTAAGGTAAATTCAAAAAATTTCCACCTATCAAAGTTGTGGAATCTATCAAGTCATTCAATATCGATTGGATGAAAACAATGAGCAACAAAAAATGTGTCAAACCTGAAGCAGGTGTGTGGCAAGCCATCAACTCCCATACAAAAATACACCCGTGTTTTTATTTCTGTGCACACTATGCTTTTTTTTATTATCATTTCCATCATAATCATCCAGCGAATATTGTCAAATTAAGGAACATGTTTTGTAAGAGCAGCAGCATCGGTGAAAAGTTCTCGGAAGAGAAGCCAAAATGAAAA
>JAITYZ010001970.1:0-12553 GCA_027744595.1 Paronellides praefectus
AAATTGTGAAATTATACATTTGGTGCATTGTGCATTATCGTGCATTATTGTGCATAATTATACCTATTTTGTGTTCTTTAAAAATTGATATAATGGTAACTGTGATTCATTGCATTGTGAATTAGCCAACTTTTAAAGTAAATATAGGAATAGCAAAGGTAATATATCCATATAAATTGTAGGTATATAATACCAATAAATTTTCATTTAAGTTCCGTTTATGATGGTCATCAATGATGACTCATCATCATTTTCCATTCCTCATGTATTTTCACTCTCAGCTTTGGTATATTATGCATTTATATGTATATAGTAGAAACTGTTGTATTCTTAAATTGTGATGGGGGTGGAGGAACAAATTATAATCTAATGTCAAATTTACAAACAGACAGGCACGTAATGCGGAAATTCCCAAGACACACTTTCTAAAATGGACATGCTGTCAACAGCCAGAATGTACATTAACCGGCAGACCAATGTGGTTTTTGGAAATGATTTGAAATTCGAAACCGCAAACAAACTGTGTAATATTTTAATATTATGCCAATTTTTTCTGGTTTTAAGTAGCATTTTGTGTTTATGGGATCACGTTTACGGTGCGTCAAGAAAAAAATTGTTGATTTTCAAAACATGAATCAATTTTGAAGCACACCAATTTGAATATTTAACACTATAATCGAAAAATGTTATTTTAAAAAAAAAAATAGATGGCATTCGAAAATATTTCATTCATTAAACTATTTTGTGGCCAAACCATTAAACATGCCAATGGTCGTTCGCTGCATTCCTACACGAAGGGTGTCATTGTCATACCGCAAAAGACTATTAATGAAACCTTTCTACCTTTATATTAGAGGACTCTATAAATTAATAGTTATTATATAGTTTAATATTTTAATATGTTCCGTGTGTTTAATTAGCGGTTGTATTAATAAAAATTGGTTGAAATTTCAAGAATGCTTTTAACCGAATATCTTCAGAGTAGGTGACCCACCCGATGATGTTGAAAATAATGAAGGTAACGGGGAAGTACTGCCCGCCATGAGCGATATTGGTTCAACGAATTGGGAGTAGGAGTAATAATTGTGATTGCGAACAGCAGGACCAAGTCATATAATAATGATTAATGACTTATATTACTACACAGCGGTTTATGACAGTGGCTCGTGTTTGTCCGACATTAAATTGTCGGTAGTAGCCAGACGCGGAATTGAAGTACCTTCAAAAGATGACAATTGTAAAAAGTGGCACCGAAATGCATGTTTCCTCCAATGTATATTTATGTATGCATTGCATATGCTATTAGTTGATTTGTATTATATTTTGTATTATAAATTCCTTATTTTGCTGTATTCTCTTTTTATCCTTAGATATTGTAGTGGTTATGCATTAAATCACGAACAGCCTTTCTAGGTCGTCCTGCGTTCGTTCGTAGAACAAAAAGCTTTTATTGCTGACGACGAATGAATGAATGTTTGGTATTCAAAAAAAATATGGTAATTTAATGAATCATTGATGCGTCTATTTACTACTTGAGAATTATTCGTGGTGACAAGGAAGATCGTGATGAAACATTTTGCTTTACAATGATCCTCACAAAATTGTATGTGTGAAGATGAAAGACACGGAGGATGACAGATCTTTACTCGGAATCTGGGTCAATCTACTTTTAGTTGTAAAGATAGGCTGGTACTGGGAAAGTTATCGCAGTAAAAAACAAAATAATGGCTTGCTGTTCATTTTAAAAAGAGGGAAAAAACTGGCCAGTGCCATAATGTTGTAAAATGATTTCTTTAAAAAAATATTTTAAATCAAAGACATGCAAAATGCAAATATGAAAATTTCACATCACTCAGGTGCTGTTACATTATCAACTAAATGGATAATTCTTACCATGCCACACCGCTTGCCTACAATATTGCAAAAGTTAATTTACAATTGCACCGAGAAAAAAGGTGGAATCCAAAAACAAAGCGTTAAATTATAAAAATTGTGAACTACAGCCATGCGCTTGCAATTATACGACTTGTCATGTCATTGTCACCAGCAGTCTAAATCTCAATCTCCGAAACATTCAAGTTGACATACATTGACAATCACGCTCTTCTTCTATTTCAAGAGTTGATATACGCATTACTGATAATAATGTGAACCCAATGTATGTAGCATATTAAATTTTTCCTGCATCATCTTTGAAGAAATAAAATAATATTCAATCATGTCATAACGGGACTTGAGGGTTTTTTATCTGCACAAAACAAAGCTCACAGGTGTGTATACTTTTTAATTTGGTTGTAACCATTCATTGTAAGTGTTTTGTAATAGGTTTATTTATTAAAAACTGCTGTGGCACACAGACGTGAAATAATTGATGATTAATAGCGAGTGAACTTAAATTATTTAATTATAGCTTGTACAACTCATTTGAATTTAGGTTAAATAGAGGTAAATACACACAATTATTTTAAACGTGGCGGACCGCAAAAAAAGTTAAACAACGTTTTACGATGCAGCAATAAATGCATTAATGTAATGAACGAATGCGTGATAAACCGTTATTGATAAAAGATTGTTAGCGAAAATAACCTGATTGATTAAGGTACCTACCTAATGTTTATTTATAGCAAAGTGCAGGTGTTTCAAATGAGATAAAAATCACACAAGTAAATAGTACTTGTAAATAAATAGGTGATTTCATATAACAAGATATGTTTCTTCATACAAATATAGTAAATAATCTTACATCATACATAATTTCCTGGTATTTTCGTTAGATAATATATGTAATATTACGCAGTTTGTGTTTACAAACCGATTTTTAAAACCTACACGGGTTATGTCAGTATTGTCAGTACATGATTAAAGCAAGTAATGGTTCGTTCCGCAGTGCAAGCATTAACTAAGAATTCATGGGATTAAATTTAACCTATTAAAAAAACGCATCGATCCTTGTCGAGCAAAGATTTAACCCGAAGATACCCGCATATTGCCCCCGACAAAGTGCGTGTAAAACTATCTTTACAAAATATATCCGTGTATTTTGATGCGGTGGTATGGCACACGCTACAAGAACAACAACAACAGTTTCAACTTTCAACAATTAATGCTAAGAACACACTCGACGTAAAATATCTAGAATATTTTTTTATGAATAACAGTTTATTTTTAGAATTTCACCCAACAATTCATTGCTGTGCAAACATATAAATATTTTTTTTTTCATAATTTCATATTTTCTAAAAGTTAACGGTGTGTGCAATGATGTATATGGTGCATTTGTGTTTGTGTGTGGCCATTTTTGTTTATTAGCTACCGAGACTAATAAAGCATTTTAAATGAATTTACCAACATGCATGCAGACATGACGTACATACTTTAACATGACTCGAGCTACTCAGTTTTGTCCGTTAGTGGACGACCTTATGGAATACTTTCCAGGAGCCATATAGCACAAATCCCCCCAGCAACAGTTAAGTAAAAAACGCTTCATGGCAGAGCAAAGTTTTGCTAAACTTTTTTGTTTAAATTTTAGTGCAAATATAATATGTTATTGGGATATTTTGAACATTAATATTCCAAGCATGATTCAAAACAATTATTTTAAAATCATGTTCCATCATGAACCAGTGTGCTTACGGTAGTTTCTTTTTTTAAACATTATGTATATTTATTTAGTTTTCTGAAAGCTGCACAATAAGCAGAGGTTATTTATATGGGACTTGATGCACAATGTTCATTTTAATTTGATGAGCCATGAATGTATTTTTTTCCGCAAGACTAACAGTTTTCTCTCTTGTCAAAGGCCCCGTCGCTAATTATTTGAGTGCGTAGAGTGCTAATGCTTCTAAAACCTCTACTTACCAATACAAACTACAAACAAAGAGAAAATCTAAATGTGGCTTCTTATATTCATCATCGTCAGTCATCATTCTCCTATCGATTACTCAGATTAAAACTTTGCGGATCTCCCCTCATACTTACTTTCTTACGAGTTTGGTCATATCATACCACCATATGCCACCAGTGAAGAATGTCAAATATTTGCATCAGTATGCATCATCATAAATGAGACTTCACCCAAGAATTGTGAGTACTACCTGTGAGATGAGTACACACATGATACCGTATTTGGTGCCACAAGACGTAGGGGACGTAGGTATATTGCATAGTCACTCACTATAACCACCACTGACTGACGACAGAGCGAAACAACTGGCATCTACAATATGAATTGTCTTTTAAAAATGCAAATCATTCATATCACCAGTAGTAATCTAAGCACCGACCAAATATTTTAATTTCCTGTATCTTAAATGGTACATCATCATCACAAAAACCTCGCTTACACCACTGTAAGTTTATATATGTTTCCACTTTACAGGTTGCACTTCAACATTCATGTAACAAAAGTAAGGAGGATATACATATTAGTTAATACCACCTATTGACAATGAGTATCCCACCAATTATCATCTTTTTTACCTTTTTGGCTGATGGTGCAGTATGTACTAGATCGGCGTGTACCATATCGCCAAATCATAAAAGTTGAAAATGCCGTTGCAAGTGAACTAGAGTGGGCAACAGGTATTTCTTGTTTCATTCATAGTTCATCTCTAATAAATACAAGATATACACTGTACACACACATATATAAAGGTGTTACCATACTACTTTTGTATATAAACATCTATAAACTTCCACGCATGAAATGAAGTCGACTCTTCTTCATCCCAGCCAAAATAATATAAATAATGTTATCTGCCTACGTCTGTAACACGGTTTACTGTTAGTTATAATAAGTTATAACACACACGTATTAGGTCTGAGGTGAATTGTTTTGATAAGCACATTCATAGAAAATCAATGCAATTAGTATTGTAGTAATGCATGCATGACTAAGAAAGATGATAGCATTAAACATTGCAAGTCTTCACTGGGCTCCCAATAACAAGTTACACTTTATAAATCTTTGAAAAATTATGTGTGTGTCCTATTCTGACTTGATCTAATACACGCAATATTGTTAAGATCTAAGTTGTCAATGTCGATAAGTGATAATACATGAGAAATTTTCTCTTTCATCCAAAAAAAACAACAAGGCAAACAAAAAGAAGATCAGGTAAACTGTTTAGTATTATGATGTACATATAACATTGTTGAGGCGAAGATCACAATAGCATTTTTGTTCTGATTTTTTTACTCTTTCGCGATTACCATCATAAATGCTAAATGCATGAGTTTTATTGCTTTTGTATGACTTTTAACAACTTTTCGTAAATATATGTGCTTGCATGTTTCATCAACATATATACAAGAGTATTTTTGCTACTTATATACGCAGTTTACGATGATTAATTTAAAGTGTGCCTATGCCAAAAATAAGATTGACTATAGGAAAGTTTTATGTGCAGTTTGTACAAGTAAAATAAATGGGCGAACAATAATGTGCATAGGCTTTTTTACCTCATATTTATACCATATTTTTTTTAAACAACGTTCCAACTTTAAATTTGATGCTGCGCTGTTGTAAAAAAAGAATAGTAACACGTCTTGTTGTGGGGATGAATATAAGCGACCAACAAATAATGGCTGATTGATGACGCTAGTATTTTTGTAAATGATGTGGTGGCTGGTTTTGTTTGAAAGTGTGTGTTAGACTTTTCAAGAGGAAGCCGGTTTGATCTTGTTGAATTGTAAAAATACGAAAGAAAAATATAAGTAATTGGAAAAATGAAAATGAAATCAAATCAAATGTAAATTCGCCATATTATCATTAACAAAGTATGGCAATTGAGGCGAGAATATCATTTCACTTTAAAAACCTCGGTAGTATGCACGTCAACTGTATGTGCCAAATTGCCATAATGCACACAACTGCAGTGTGTGAGGTGCATAGTGCACTATGTTGTCTGTATTCTTATTTCTCTAAATTACCTATGTTGATATCCTAACTTGCTTGGTTGGATATCCACAATCGCAATCTTGTTTATTAAAGTTCATATCGTATGCATTTGTGAACAACGCATAGACTGGTATCAATGAGTACCAAAACAATATGTTGATTCAAAAGCGGATGTCCTTTCATGACCTTGATCTTCATTTTTGAAAAACAAAAGTACAAAGGCGGTGCCTGCAAAAAACGCAATGCATGATTTTATAGGCATCTCAAAGTTAAAAAGTTAGCTGTTATTTCTTAGAAGTTGAGTCAACATTTTACTGTGGATATTCTACGAATCAAGCAGGATTTGAAGTTAATTAATAACGTCATCAGTCTTGAATCCTCATGCATATCTCAACAAATTATTTTTTTAGGATATTGTCGAAGTGTTGATGAGGGGAGGTTGCACGCATGCAAACTATCCTTTACAAGCTTTGGCATCATGTCTATATTGAATTGGACTTAATGATAACCAATATTTATGATATATGTAAAAAGTATGATCATCATATCATCTTTGTAAAAGTTTTGCATATATGTATGCGTGGATTAGATTGTTGGCAACAAGCATGCTAGCTCATCAACGTGATAATAAATTGTGAACGGGTTATAAAGTTCGGTTAATTACACTGACAATAAATCAATTTAGTATATTTATTAGTGCCCGACAACACTTTCATGATTTTTTAAAAGTTTGTTCGTGCACAGCAACTTTTGTGGCATGCAAATACAGGATAAATTTCAATCTTTTTGGCACAATATTAATATCAAATAGTAATATGATATGATTATGAAGACGCGTTTTCTTGATTTTATGGTGAAAACGCGTTTGATTTGAAATTTGTTGTTGGTGACTTTCTTTCGTTTGAATCGCTTCCTTGTGTTATTGGTCCAATTAACTAAAAAGTACATCTTTCTGACCACCTAAAAAATTTCTATCACCTTGCGTGATGTTTTGTTTGCATTTGACATGGCATTGGATGGTTGGTGTAAAGAGAGATTACTAAAATGGTAGAAGCCCATTTTCCCTATAATATTGAATGTAATATTTTTTGTAAAATGAGCTCGGAAAAAACATCTTTACATCCACTCTCTGGTGAAACTCGTCGCTGGCGTACAAAAACACGAAGTTGATATTTGGCTTCGGGATGGTTTCACGTATTCGTTGATTCGTTGAAGATGTATTAAATTACAGTTATTTTGTTTATGTAGTTATATGAATGACCGCACATTATGTGCTATATGTACACAACTATAATATTATTATGCCTGTAGGGGCACAGTGTATGTATATTTGCATAGGTAATAAAATACGTATGTATACACTTTGGTTATGAAGATAAGAAGTGGTGGCCTTCTACCAAAAATTGTTGTAAAAGGTAAGGAAGGAAACATTTTATTATTATTTACGAAAGGAAGGTCGTTCGTTAACTAGTAGGCTACTAGGTTTCTATCTCGCATTCATTCCTGCACCGTCTGTCAACGTCAAAAACACTACATCCAAGAAAATTTGTATCTTTTCCATTTTGCCGAGAGTAGGTCATCTCGGTCGGTATCCAGAGGAAAATCATATAACTTTAACCTACAAAAGAAAATTCTCTTTCGTTGTTGAGGTGGACTTTACCTGCACTTTTTCAACTCACATTCCACAAGATTGCAATAACACACCTTGAAAATAATGCGTACCTAGATATTAAAAAGCGAGTGTAGTTTAGACATGCTTTTTGGGATAATCTTTTGAGATGCATTTTCATTTTCTTCTCATGTTTTTTTGTAAATGTACGTACCTAATATAAAAATGCAGGCATAGGTTTGTTTATGCCATCGTTTATCATCATAATATCATCGCATCGTAACGAAATCCAAAAGCATCTTCAAAATAAGTGCTCACCTACTTCCATCCGCCAGTCATGCAAAACATTTTCCTTTGTTATCATTATAATTATTATTTTATTGTATACTGCCCATTTTGGGGCTACGTATGTATGTGTGTTTTTGTGCTTTTTTTTACACAGGTTTATACTTTTACTCCGTCTTTAAATCCTACAGGAGCATAATCGCCAGACACACAATACAATATAAGCTAGGATTACAACAGAATTTTACTTTTTATTTCTTAACTAACTCTGCGGTATGTCATTTCAAAGAATCGTGTTCACGACCAGTGGTAACGTTAGAGGTCAAGAGCGAGTAAAAGTCAAAACCCTCTCCCATTCATTGCAATTCGCAATCAGCATACGCATCAAGTTGTCATACCTCGTGTGTTTGCAATATTATTATTTCTTTTTATTGTATTTTGAGGAGACAAAACCGCAAAATAACATTCAAAAGTTTAGAGCCACATAAGTCTCTCTGTCGGTCTCACAACAATAACATTTCCGTAATTACTACAAACGCTTTCGTTAAATTGCCATTCATACAAAGACTCTCTTCCTTTTACTTTCAAACTCAAAATGATTATGATATCATTAAAGTTGTTGCTTGAATTTGCTAAAAAAAAGTTTCATTCATGTATATACTATTGTGATCATGATAATAAAACCTAATAAACCATTGTAATGCCATAAAGAAGGACTAGGTTTTTACATGTAGCATTTTTTTATTCAATAATTTTTCAATGAAGAGCTTTTGGTTAAAGAAAGGAAACAATTTCCTTTCTCTATCAGAGATGGGTACGTCCATGGAACAAAGTGCCCTGTTTCTACTACGTAAAAACGTTCAAGCAAACTATCACAAGCCATAATATAGGTCATTAGTAAATTGCCTTACAACTTCTCTCATCAGACATATTGTACTATCAAATGAATTCGTTACAGGCTCAGATGACCATTTCTCACAAAATTTTATAAATTTTATAATTATCTCTAGCGACATGGCTGCATGCAAGTATTGTGTGGTTAAATAAAAACGAAAACTATTTGTCTGTGAACAATGAAAAGGAATACTGCTGCGGAAAATAAAGAATAACTGAATTATGTCTCCTTTCAAAATCGTTTAATCAATGACTTAACTAACGAGGCGAATGATTAAATGAGCAGATAATTGCAAGTAATATTTGCCGTCATTCGAAATTTGATGCACAGCGTGTTTCTCATCAATACCTAGATTATTGCATCCGCATAATTTTACATGTTAAACCAAAGAGAAGGAAAGTATTCTATCGTGATATGAAGAGAGAAAAATTATTAGCGGATGGACACTATTTATTGTCCAATAATATAATAGTTCATAATTTTGTATTATATTAGCTTTTAATTTCACCATTGCGCTATACTGTACCATATAAGATTTCAAAAATGGTACAAAAACGCATAATACATATATGGCTTACAACTTAAGTGAATATAAAGGTTATCAGAACTTCCGCCCGACCTTCCGGATAGAAACACTTCTCTGTGGTGTAATTTTATTACTGCATTTTACTTCATTGTTATTATAAAGTTGTTAACATTCATTATTTCATTATTTCTGGGTTTACAATACATAATCATAATGCAGCATGCAAGCAAACGTACCAATTTCATAAGAAGTATAACGTTTTAAAACTACATTGTAGACAATAAGAAGAAGAAAATGCATTTTTAGTTCACTTCAGCATGTTAAAATGGAATTTTATATTGTCGTAGCATCGTAATACAAAACAACAACGCAATACACGCTTATTGTGACGCTCGCTTGTTAAGAAAGCGATATTTTTTTTTCTCAGCGATGGGAAACGGACGCCAGGTGAAACCTAGCATTTTCTTCCGCCATAACCAACAATTTTTTTTCAAAACTGTTTGCAATTTCTTAACAATCTAGAAAACTCATCTTCCTTTCATCACAACCAACCACCAGCATACATACCTATTTATCGTCACCATCATCATGAATGAATTACTATTAAGAACTTGACAACGCAACATGAAATAATGTTATTAAATATCAAGAAAAGGAAGCAGTCTTGGCTTGAACTTGACGGCAAAAATTACAATGAAAATTATAGCAAAGATAAGGCATATATATTATTCTTTTGAATTTTTCGTAATTTAGCATTCTAAACGAGGGCTGCACTCATTAATATTCGTGCTAATAATAATAATAATATTTATGCATTCAACATTACTCACCTTCCTTTTCTATGCGCAATAATAGAGTTTGCGTATGTCTTTGTACTTCCTTCTCTAGTCGAGTCTCTAAATCTAGAGACAGACGATGACAATGTATGTGCGTTGTTCTTCAGTAACTGCCAAAAATTGTTTTTTTAGACAGTGGAAGTTTTTGTGGAAGTAGACAACCAACCAACACGCAGAATAATATATCAGGAACTTTTCCTTTTCTTTTGTAAGCCTAGTTATTTGTTTGTATGTTTTCCTTTTTTTCGCCGGTGTTACTCTTCCTTGTTGCTTTTGTCAGACATGAATATATATAAGTCAAGGTTTTTTTGAACCTCTTCGGGTCAATAAACAAGAAAACAATTTTTTTTTCGCAGGTACCTTGTTTCTTTCTTTTCACAAAATAATAAATATTTCTTACTACTGCAATGCAATATTATGGAAATATTAAACGTTCACACGGACACATTGTTATAAGATTCCACTGTTTTTGGTTTATAGGTACATATATCACAACCACCATATCATATAATCTCACTTTATCTTTCACTTTGCGTTGTTGTGGCTGGCACCCAACCTGCCATGCGGTGAGGTGTTCGTTTGCTTTAATTTTTTTTAACTTCTTGTGAAAATTCTTAGTTTGTCTAATATATTTTCATGTGAATGAATTAAATTTCACGGGTGTAACAATGACATAAACGTGTTCACAGTTTGCACATATATTTTCCTTCTTCAAACTCATGAACGTTCCTCACGTTTCGCTGGGTGTTCAGCTAGATTTCCTCCTCGCTGGGGCATGCAATATTTAACAGCAAGCAAGGTGGAATGGGGTAGCACGCACACGTTCAATACAATTTAAATCTAACATCTCTTATTACCACTGGGCATCATCAACCAGCAAACACTACTGAACTCGTTACGTGTCATGCGAAGCATAAAAAGGGCTCACCAAAATCCAAGTCTTCACTCAACTCAACTGCACACACACACTGCTTACCACAAAACGTGAAGTCTTTCTCTAGATCCTCTTCGGAAAAAAAGTCTTGGTTAAGATGTTGGTCTTTTGAAGACTTGTCCTTCTTGAAGCACTATACCAACTCGATCTACGCAGGTATCGCATGCCTTTTCCTCACGTACGTACTCTAATGCGTATTATGTTAATATGGCATATAGGAAGAAGATTAAGATTTGTCTGTTGATGTGTGAAGTTGAAGGATGCACAGGTAGGTACATCACATATAAGTAAATAGGTAGTCCTTTCAATGACAATACTGATAACTTTCCAAAGGTACACAGCCCTACTATTACGAAGAGGACCACTTTTTCAAATTATTATTGTAGATGGATGTCTGCAGATATCTAACCACGCATTGCATGATGAGGATGAGAAAAAGGGCTTCTGCTGCTGATGATGATGATGATGACGCGTCTTAATTCTTATACATTTGAAGATACACTGCATTCAGTTAGTCCTCAATGTATAGCTACTCCTCTTCCTGTTTGATATATGGAGAAACAATACATTGCGTTGCATATTAAAGTTTTTAAAATTTAGTTGGGTACGATATAAGGTACAGGTTTAAAAAAAACAAGGACTACGTGACAGGGCTTTATTGTTGTATTGTATTTGAAAATACGCAGTCGCCTAATGAGTTCAGAAATATGTTTTAGACACCCAGAAATTGGTCTATTCTCGCGCAGTCATAAATTTAGAATCAAATTATTTTGTTCATATCATCAGCATTTCGGACCAAGAAGGTGAGAGGTAAAAATGTATGTTGATGTACTCATGAAACACTTTGACTGAAAAAGCTTTCATATTATTATTAAATTGCGGATATCAAGTGGGGCCTTTTATATCTTTCTTTACACTCTAAATACTCAGCTAAACTAATCCTGCAAAGGGATAATGTGAAGTTCACATTGTGAACAAATGTATGTTCATTTTAAAAAGCGAGCGTGGTGAAATTGATAAATAAAATTGATAAAGCTGAAGTAATTGGCAAGGGAAGCTACACGGCTATAAATTACTTTATTTATATCATCATCCTTCAACTGTTTTTGTGATTTCTGATTTCATTATATTGACCACAAGTCGCAGGTAAAAGCTTTATTTATGTGCAAGGAAAAAAATAAAGCGGGGTACACTGGTACACACACACATGCACGCTTTTGTGAACGCATGCAATTAGGCACATTCTCAAAAAAATATGGAAGTGGATTAAAATGATCATCCTTCTTTCACTTTGATCCACGGATTATTTATCCATCTAGTTATTTATGAGGAACTGTTATACAGCTACTTATTTTATCAACAACCAAACTTTGTCTGGCAGTCCGTTCCTCATTTGCTTAATAAAAGTTGAGAAAATGTAATAATAAAATAGGATGTTTTGCTCCTTCTATGCTGTAGGTACAGGTACCACTCATAAACAATGCTAGCTAAATGGAAAGCTTCTAGGAAAAGCTACATATTATAAATCGTAACAACAACAACTAGATATTATTGGTCGTTCATCAA
>JAITYZ010001971.1:0-11370 GCA_027744595.1 Paronellides praefectus
GGAAAAAAAAATCTATTCAAGTAGTTATACAAGTATTCTGTAGTGTGTCATTAATATGAGATATCTGTAAGCTGATAGGCATGTCGGTAATACACATACCTGCATAAATAATATGTATGTTACAAAATGTCAGTTGGAATTGATTTTTTATTTGAAATATTTAATAAAATTAGTGACAAGAAACTAATGACTTTTCTTCGAAATCAGATTTAAATAAATTTTTTTGCTCTAAAGGAGAACCAGACCCCTTAATAAAATGTCTTCTCCAATTATCATCGTCCTTCAGTAAAAAAAGTTTAATTGGTTAAATTCGTTTTATTGCTTTTACGCATATTATTTATTATTTATCATTTAAATGCATCGCATTGAAATGTATCGGTTAAGAAAATTTGGGCTACAAGATCATTTATTACGAATCCGATTCCATTCCCTGCATTCCATACACTTTATCTTCTCTTTTGGTTCATTAGCTCGTGGTGCATTTATGTTTTGCAACCTCTTGAACATTATCCGTTGTTAATTTATAGGTGACGTTGTTTGTGTGTTTTGGATGAGGATGCAGTCTACTAATGATTTTTATCAGATCACATAGTCCAATGATCTAAAGCCCCGTCACATTGTAAAAATACATTGATCAGAATCTGGAGAAGAAGAAAATCTTATAAAAACTACCCTACACCCTTGATCAACATAACCAATGTTAAATATTATTACAATTGCATAAACCTCTTTTTTTGATAAAGTAATTGTGGAGTGGATTGTGCGTAAGTACATCCTTTTAGTGCACAAAAGAAAGTCCAGCAGGGGAACAACTTTATTTAGTGGCTAGATGGATCGGACTTTTACTATTTACCACAGCAGAGAGGAAATAACAGAAAGGGAGAATTTTATCTCTAATTGCCAGTAATTTGGCAGTAGACCAAAAACTTGTTTTTTTTCTGTGACATTCCGAAAAATTTGCATAGAAAAGGCGTTTTGTTGGCAGTAGTTTGTAATGGAATTTCATCACAAGAGATTTTTTCCTTTCGCTTGCCTTTGTACATGTTAGTACAATGGTAGTGTATAAAATGGGGTAACAGAGGAAGGGTGTTTGGTGGAAAGATGCGATATGAGTACAACAACTGCACACAAAAAAACAAGAGGAGAAGTAAGGCTATTTTCCCCGTTCATTCATGGAGCAAAATGACACAACCAACTCTTTTTGGTGGTGGATGTGTGGATATAGAGAATTACAGAAAAAAAGTAATCTCGTTGATGTTAATAAGTGTATAGTTTTATTTCATAACAGTTAGGAAAGAAGTGAATATATATGCAGTAAATGGCACTACTTTCACTTTCAACGTATCGTTCAAAAAAATCTGTGAGTGTATATTTACCGTTTAATATAATATGTGGGTATAAAGGGTAAATATTATTACGAAGCGGGGTTGGAATGGGATATCACTATTATTATTATTATCTCGAAGAAGGGGGAATGAAATCATAGTAATACATACAGTCATTTGTTTCTCTTGTGCATTTCCGGTAATGTAAGTTGATGGGATGCCCTTGATGCTCAAAAATGGAACTTTATAGTTTTCGTAGAGAGCAGCACAGCGTACCATAAAGGACATTACACTCTACCGTTTTATATTCTTTCTATGAATCTTTCTTAGCTTTCATCGGTGGATTTGCATTCTAATGACCGGGATGAGGGCTTTGTAGTTTTACTGAACACCTCTCTGAAGTGGAATAATGCTAGATGCAATAACGAAAATAAAATAAAAATTATGCAGATTATGAAATTTAGTAAATCTGTTTATTTACCCAACTCAATCCCATTTCTAAACTTGCTTAGAATTTTCATTCTTTTTGTTGCTTCATAGTTTTGCCGAGGAATAAAAAGTTGAAATGTTTTCTATTGGTAGAGGAAGAGACGTGGCATTGATTTTTATCATCTTAAAATGACTTGTTTAGTGAGGATGCGATTATTTGCAATTCCACTGTAATATACACGTTGTACGATGGATATCGACTGTGCAATCAGTTATTTTGACATACTAAATTTCCATATCGTGATATAACAATCAATTAAGTTTTCAATATTCCAGTTTAACGAATTTTTATAAACTGTCCTAACCGAAAGGAAAACATAATATTTTTAACTGTTTGTAACTTGAAATCAAAATTATAATATGTTCGTAAACTATTTCGGGCTTTATCAGTTGACCGTATTTCACACAAAACTCAAAAGGCGTGAGTGCTAAAACGTGATCAATTCAATAAATTAAAAATTGAGTTCAGATGAATTCTTAGAATCAATGATAGCAAGAAGAAATTGAGGTATAGTTTACGGTTACACTTTCTATGATCATTTTTTTGTTCTACCATTTTACTGTGGGTTTAACATGATGTTTAAAACTTTAAATACTACATAACACGTATATAATTACCCAATTGAATATCATATCTACCCATCCTATTTTTCTTTAATCCTGTAAAATAAGTTATTTTACAAAGTGAAAAAGTCCCGCTTTTACGAATTAAGTCGCTTTGGAAAAATCGCTGATGAACTTAAAATGAAGTGCAGTAGAAGGACCTTTGGAAGGAAATTAACAGACACAATCTTGGCATTGAACAGTCTTCTGCGATTTCATTTTAAAAAGCAACAGAAAATATTGAGTTCAGATGAATTCTTAGAATCAATGATAGCAAGAAGAAATTGAGGTATAGTTTACGATTACACTTTCTATGAACATATTTTTTGTTCTACCATTTTACTGTGGGTTTAACATGATGTTTAAAACTTTAAATGCTACATAACACGTATATAATTACCTAATTGAATATCATATCTACCCATCCTATTTTTCTTTAATCCTGTAAATAAATTCTTTTACAAAGTGGAAAAGTCTCGCTTTTCGAATTAAGTCTGGAGCTTTGGAAAAATCGCTGATGAACTTAAATGAAGTGCAGTAGAAGGACCTTTGGAAGGAAATTAACAGACACAATCTTGGCATTGAACAGTCTTCTGCGATTTCATTTTAAAAAGCAACAGAAAATACTACACTTCATATGAGTTTCATCAGAACAAAACATTATTTTCTCCCACTGCAATTTTGTGGCGTAGCATTATTTTTTTATGATTTATTATCTTGTCAATTTCTGTTAGTGACTTGACTCCTCTTTCAAAAGCCAGTCAACGTTTATAGTAGCATCTGTCTCAAATACTTCTAGGGATTTTTTCTGTTTCATTCTTCCCTTTTCTAGTTTAACGGCAAACTTCTTTTATTCACTACTATAGCTTATTATTTGCACTATTTTTCATCATCGTGCATCGTCATCATTACGATTACTACACTCCCATTGTCTATTGTTCCACTATTTCAAAAGAGTGAGAGTACACATTGTTCATTTAAACTTTTTTTCCCTAACTTCTTTCGTTCTTTCATAAACTCATTCCATCCCCTTCTCGGTTCTTATTTCCCTAAAAAGAATGACATTACGGCTGACATCAATAACCCCATTGTCACCAGCATCATCAATGCCAGAAAACTTTCAGCATTCATACAAGAAAAATATGCCATTTTTTTTGAATGTCAACGTCTCGCCCAAATTATCATCAATACAAAATCTCGCCCACGAAAATACAAAAATAATGCTGGGTTCCGCAAAGTTCCTCTAAAAAGGCGAGTTTAATATAAAAAGCTGTGTATTATTTACTCTATTTGCTGTTCCAACAAAATTGGGTAAAACATAAATAATCAAAAACCTCAGCAGAACTGCCTTGTTTACCGGATGTGTATCTTATTTTTTAAATTCACTACTGCTTTGTACACTTTTAAATGTATTCCGACTTGACTTGCTACTTTCCAGATATATTTTCTGAAGTTATGGCTTGTAACATGTGAGTCGTGATACGCTATCACTTGTTCATTCCCTTTTCCTGTGAACGAACAAGGTACTTTTGAAAAACTTTCGTTGTAGTAGAATTGAAAGGAAGTTTGGAAAGTCAGTTCACTGCGGTAGATTGTTTAAAATTTACATTCCAAAAACAGAAAATTCCCTTTTCCTGTGTTGTGAACGAACAAGGTACTTTTGAAAAACTTTCGTTGTAGTAGAATTGAAAGGAAGTTTGGAAAGTCAGTTCACTGCGGTAGATTGTTTAAAATTTACATTCCAAAAACAGAATGTATATACAATGCAGCATGACGATATATATTATATGATGGAGTAACATTTGACATGTTTTTTAAAAGGTGACAGTCGTTGGTTATTGCGTTATTAATATTTAATGTTATTAATACTTTTTGTGACAGCGTCTCATGAGACATGTTGTTGTGTGGATGTGGAATACCAAAGACAAAAAAATACACTTATATTTTGGTAGGCGATGAAACGATGAGAGACAATAAAGTAAAACAAGATGTCTCAAGAGTCCTTGTGTCCTTCCTTGTGTGAGCTTCTCCACAAGACTGTGTATTATTCTCTTGTGTGGAAAAATAGAATAAATGAAGCGTGTTCACTTGTCAAGGCAAAATTACTAAAGCAGAAAAAAACGATGCCAAAAATTGCCAGATGCCAAAACATCATTCTTACAAAATGAAGGTACTACAGTAAAATACAAAAAAAAAACTTTTCATTTCCGTTTTCTATCAAAGAAATTTATTATTATTATGCTTGTTGAGACCTGGCTAATGGTAGGTAAAAGTAGGGAAGTCGAGAAAGCTTCCTATTCAAACACAGATCAAACTGACTAGGTATACGTACATTTTAGGTATATATAGTCATGTAAAAAGTAAAAAAAACACCTTAATGTTTACTCTCGGTACAATATATATACTGTATAACAGTATATAAGCAATAAAAGTGAAATAAAATGCGCAATATGTGGGCTACAAAGTACCCCATTTTGGAATGAAAGTAAATAAAATAATAATAAATAGGGAAATCAATAAATTATTTCAAAACAGTGGGAGAAGAGTTTGTGGTGGCGGTTGCACTACTACTGGTACTACTACAATTTCCTTTTAAACAACTTCACCAAAAATAAATACATTCACATGTTTAAGTAGTAATCTGGTAAAATACAAGTTTTCTCGGTTTGATTTACACGCACACATACAAATGGAGAAAGCATTTTCACCATATTGTAACATTGTAAGTAAAGTACTCCCTTTACACAGAGAGACAGGAGGAGACAGTCGAGAGAGAGAAGAGGAGAGAAAAGGTTTAACCAAACCACCACAATTTTAGACCACCCGCATTTCCTCTTCTCATCTTTACCGCAGACAAATGGAGCAAAAGTGGCTTTTTTTTGCTACCGCACCCTATCTTTTACCTACCTAACTGATTGTGAGAGCAGCATGAGAAAATAGTATAAAAAGTTTCCATGTTCCTCTCTCTTCTTCCTGTCGCAAACTTTTTTTTTCTTTACAGCTTATAGCCATAGTGTGTTATAAGTTATGTAACCTCACTTTGCCCCTCTAGACCTCTTTAGAGACACTATTCACTCACCTCGTCGGTATTTACCTTTTTTTATAGTCTTAACGTCCTCATCCTCTATACTTTCTCCAAGTCGGAGTAAAGAGAAAAACATCTGCGTTGAGGAAAGTGGAACACTGGGGAAAATGATGATCTTACCAAGGTGTTTCAAGATATAAATTGTAAGCTTATGTTACCATTTCTCCGAATACAATGTAAACATGAGATTTATATAGTAAATATAGTAAATAACAAAAAATAGTAAATAACAAAATGGTATACATTCTTGGCTCATTTTACTTTTTCTTTTGGCTTACGGAATAGTATCTTGTTATAAAGTACACTTTTTTCCATGATGTACTTTACAGTTTTATGAGACATTTTGTTTTTTAGTTAAATATATTCGTGTAAAATGCGCTTTCTCTGCGGCGTAGTATGATAAACTATTTTTGCAGAAAGTACAACGTAATTCGAGCTTGTTTCGCCTGAAAGCAAAACAGGTAGACGCTATACATGATAATGCTACACTACGAAATTCGCCACTTGACCTGAGTGATTGCACAAGCACAAATGCAATGCATCATGCAGAAACGCATCAAAATTACAGTACCGTGAGGAGTATATAGGTAGGTAGGTAGGGTTATAATGTAGAAATCGTAATTAGAGCAGTCTCGCAAGTTAATTATATTACTACACCCCAAACAGTTTTGAGATTGGCTTAAATTTTTGCCCTGTTCCTTCATTTAATCAAAGCTGCTGTTAAATCGTCATTTTCATTTAGAATTATTTATGTTACATTTTGCATGAAGAATGGTAACTAGATTCGGGGTGATAATTGAAAACTAGTTTTGCTTCCATTCAAAAGTTACACATTTATCTCTGCTCAGCTCATATATAGAGCTAACATGCTACTTCCTGATTTTATGTAACATGAAGGGGAGATTCCTGTTTAGAAAAAAAAATAAACTTTTCCCAACACAATATTTTAGCGTGTGGAAAACAGGCGTGGACAAATAAAAAGGAAACATGTTGAACACAATTTCCTACTTTTCTGTTTTCTCCACAACGCGTTTTATCTTTTCACTTTCTAATCTTACATAGGTTTGTACAAAAATTGAAGAAAGATGTGCATGTAAAAATAAAGGTGTGAAGTAAACAAGCTCTTTTATCATCATCATCATCATCATTTTAAGCCATGTGATGTCTTTTGTAGCATTGTATTGTATATGTGTTAAAATGAAAAGATTTATTCGAGATAACATCTTCCATGTACGTATTTCCATAAAATTAGGAATCGAGAGAAATGAAACAAAAAGTAAAAGTGTGGTGAGGTTTGGATGGTAAAATGGTACCATATTTGGATGTGGTGGGGGTGGCGAATGTTGCATAACATTTGAAGATGTTGGAATAAGAATAAGAATGTTTTTTTTCTTGTAAGGCCGAATTCCCCCCATGAACAGTGGCACCACATGAGTTTGTAGAGAAGGCTACTTACAAATTACAATAATTGTTCATTCCAACCTCTCTTTTGCTCTGAATATTGTCATCAAGATTCCGTTGGACAAAGTGCATTATTTCAAGAACATGATTTAGCGATGAGAATACAAGGAGGGAGGGGATTTTTGGGTTTTGGGAGACAAGACTATTTCTTTTATGTTCCCTTTTCTTTTTATAGGAGAACAAGATAGGATCATCATTCCATTATAAATATGCTTTTTCAATTTGAGAAACAAAAAGTTTCTTGCTCTTTATGCTTGGCGTTGTCGTGTCCTTGTGCTTCTTGTTTCATTTCATGCATAAGTTTTCAACTACTACAAGCTTTGGAGACAAAAGTAAAAGATCTTGTTCTTGTTCACCTTCCTTCTTCTGTGTCAAAAAGTTGTGTGGGATACTTTTCTTGTTCTCCAATTCTCACTATTTAACATTCCATGTTATGGAACTTTTCAAATGTGGTGGTTATAAGTTATAATACCATTCAGAATTTCACTAAACCATTTTGCAATACCTTCATACAGAAGAGTTCATTTTGTATTCACTTTAATCCGCTTCCCCTCCCTCCCCGAGGAGTTTGTTTTCAATTCAAGTTGCTTGCCGTAGATTTGATGACAATTGATAAAAACTTGCGGCGCAGCGGTTATCCTTGCCTTTAGATTAAAAATACAATACAATATCTGTAGTGCCATCGTCCACTCCAGAAAGGATGAACAATGACCACACAACGAATTGAAACTGTTTAAACGTACGCGACACAAGCTCGCATGAAGCTGGAAGGGACACCACTGTCAAAAATGTCTTGCTTACCGTTGTAGGATAAATACGAATATTACATTTTCATTTTTCCCGTTTTGGGGTACCCTGAAACAAGCCGGCAAATTGTATTCACTTTCCATTTTCAAAATCAAACTGTTTTGTGAATAATTTAAATGCACTGATGATTTTAAAAAACCTTCTATACATTAATCTCTCCTTAAAATTCTGTGTCCATATCGTTCCTTTTTCTCTGATCATTATGGTTCGTCTCTTTTGTTCCAAAAAACTATCTGCAAAGAAAACAGTTTTTGGAGGATTCTTCATTTTTGTGATAACAGGCCTGCTACAAAACTTGTTCCATGATGATACTGGAAGTAGCCAGAGCAATTTTTCAGTCGCTTATGAAAATGTTACTACAGGTCAGTCGACAACGGCTCTTATTTTCTCGCGTAATGTTCTAATAAGTAGAGTAAGAAACGACAAAGATCGGCTGCTCACTCTGAGATACTGGGATTTGGTAAACTCTTCTAGTAGCAGAGGATTCTCAAACTTTGTACTTCCGAATTTGTGGCGCCCGTTACATAAGTACCTGTCAAGCGACCGCGACGATGATCGTGTGTTGGCTCAACTAGTTTGGGCTATGGAATTCACAGACGCAGGAAATGGAAAAGGGTCCCAAAGCAAGGTAATGTTTCCAATTCCCCTTCGCAGAAATTTGTAATGACAACTGAAGGTATTTTGCCAGTGAAGTTATCATGCCTTGTGTTTTCTTGTCAAGGTGAAGAAAATTGTATTGACAAATACGTTCTCATGGTGGAACAGACCCAACTGGAAAAAATCCTATATTTTGGACCACGAAGAATGTCCGGGAATGCCTGGACTCTGGGGAAAATGCGTCTTCTCACATAGGTCCGCTGGAAATTTTTCTTCAATTGACGCATTGATTACGAATAGGAATCTCGATAACTACCCTGATCAACCGGATATGTTGAAATTTTACTACCAGCTTGAGTCACCTCATGTTTCATATGCCACATTCACAAAAACAAACCAGCTGATGGCGACATTCTACAGGCCCTCTGATATCAATACTCCGTATGGCAAGTGGGTGTACTACGACCCTGCAGCCAAGTTCAAGAACCAAGGTACAAAGTTTGTACTACAAACTACATTTAATTTAGTATCGAGTTTTGTATATTGAACTGTTGGTTTCTATCTGAAATTCCACTTTTAGGAAAGGATTATTCAGCAGGGAAAAGTAAAATGGCTGCTATATTTATTTCCAATTGTTACGCATTGAACAACAGACTGGGTTACGTTACAGAGTTGAAGAAACACATCAACGTGGATGTGATTGGAAGCTGTGGTTTGAACATATGCCCACGGGATAATGAAATGCAGTGCTTTAAGATGCTCAAGAAGGAGTACCGCTTTTATCTCGCATTTGAAAACGCAAACTGTTAGAATAATAATTATCGAGCAACTTTAATCGTAAACGAGTCTAAATGCTCTAAACAAATAAACGGCTTGCTTTCCCCTCCAGGTCGTGATTACGTAACAGAGAAATTATTCATGAACGCGTTCGAGTAAAGAAACTCACAAACTCTGTAAATTATCAAAATTAATTCTCATTGATCTTTACTATGGGATTAATAGTAAGTTCCACTTGTTGGTTTTTTTTATAGAAATGACGTTATTCCAATTGTGCTTGGAGCACATCCCCAAGACTACCAGGCTATGTGTCCAGAGAAATCATATATTCATATAGAGGATTTTGCTGGTCCCGAAGAGCTGGCGCGCTACATGCAGTATTTGGCAGATAATCCGAGAGAGTACAATGCTTACTTTACTTGGAAGGGAACCGGAACGTTTCTTAATACACGGTTTTTCTGTCGGGTTTGTGCTATGGTGCACTACGCTGATGTGGTGCCACCACCGAAGAGGAAACTGAAATTTGTCTGGGCAGCCAAAAGACAGAGAAGGAAGGAGAATTTGATGGAGAAGGAACTGTGCTTGTCAAATGACCAATGGTACTGGACAAAAATAACAAGCCTCCCCAACTACACCAGCACCGATGAGATCATTGTTAACTGATACTAGACTGAGGAAAATAATTACACCAACTTTCTCATCGTCTTTGCAAAACAAATTTCTTTCTATGGTTCTGATCAATTTTTTTTTCATGTGTGCATTGATCTTAATTTATATTTTTATTTATTTTTTGCACGCAGACGTCCTCGATTAATTGCTGTATTATTTAGCAGAAATATACGCATAACATAACCTTCCGCATGTTTTAACTATTTGTGTTGATCTCATGTTAATCTTATGTTCACGTGTGTTTTGTTTTATTGAACATTAAATAAAAAAGTATAAATAGGAATACCTTTATTTATCTACTCAAAAAATTAAAACATTATAAACTCGGCGCTACTATATTTATTATTTATTATGAATGCGGGATCATATTATAATATAATACTATTATTATAGCATACCTATACGCACTATAAATATTGCCAAAAATCTATATAAAAATTTGTTGTAGTGCTTCTGTCTTTAAAGTCAAAAGTTCTACGGAGCCCAAAAAGAAGACCCAACTCATATTGTACCGTACAATTTGTACCTATGTAAATGTAAACGCACTGCGCGCTTGCGCTCTATCACAAACTACACATTCACGTTCAGCTGGGGCACAGTGAAAAAGATGACCTTGTTATTATATTATTTATGGCGCAAGAGGTTGAATTAGGGTCACGAATCTAAAAAAAATACGTCTTAGTATTGCACTCTATAACTTCTCAAAAATCAACATTTTCAGTTTTATTGCCATTTCCACGGAAACACTTTGTTACCATCGATATTTGTCGTTTGTCAATGCCAAGGTGACGGTGAATTTAGATAAATAAATTGAACGCTGAAATATTCAGTGGTACAAAACTGTGTTACTTTATATCTACGATTCTTTCTTGATATTTTACATATCAGTGGTTTCTTTCAAAGCGTAGAGTATTGATTAGTTAGTTAAAAGAGTAACAATATGGAGTTCCGTTATTTTCTACCGCAACGTTTGCTTGCTGCAATTTTTCTACTTTGTTTGAATCTTCCATGTGCCGAGCCCTTGGTTGACCAAATATGTGTTTCATTAGGCTATGAATCCATTGGCGAAGCTAATTGGATTGGGTTATATCATCTAAACAAGTCAGGCCTATACGACCATGGGGCTAAGCCAAATCGATATTGTATGGAACAGTTTCGGCATAATCCGACATCACCACTTTCGAAAAACAGCCCATCAATTGGTGGTCAAAGGTATGAATCGAATATAATTGGGACAGCAACGCTTTCATTGTATAAAGCAGCGTTAGGACTTTCGCATTTAGATCAAAGGTAAGGTTTTTCAAACTAAATACGCATGCTAATATGTTGCACACAATTCATTTTGAAATATGTATATACATATATCAAACTTTTCATTCCATGTTGGACAGTCTTTTGAGTGAATGCTGTGACCCATACGATACGTCCAAAGCTGACATTACCGTGTACGGTGTGAAGCATAACGGCAGGTTCCTTAATGGATGGCTTAGTTTTGAAGTGAACATGAAGGAGGATATTGCTTGGGCATTTGTACAGGTTTCCGACGAGAGAGCCAAC
>JAITYZ010001972.1:0-11462 GCA_027744595.1 Paronellides praefectus
GTCCAGTGATTCACTATGGGAAACCAATTCGCATTCCTCCTAATATTGGTCAACAACGACCACCTGGTCAGGTCCTTTTCACACAGCCTCAGGCATTCCTTCAGTTTGGACCACCCCATCAACTACCACAACAACATGGACAGCCTCCAAACGGTGCATACGGGCTTCCAAGGCCCAATCTCCAAGACACACCTAACGCTTTAGATTCTGGTCCAAGACCACAAGACGAACGGCGACCAGCACCTTCCGGTCAGGTGCTCAATATTCAGTTACCCCAACAACAACAGCAACAACAAAATAATCGACTACCACCCCATCAACAAGGACAAGATTTGAACTCAAATTCCATTCAACCTGTTCCCATTCCAATTCCAACCACTTCAAACTCCATTCAAGAACCGGTAAACAGTGCCAATAATAACGCGAGACCAATTAAAGAAGAGGGGGGTAGGGATGCCAAGTTTACACAGGAAACTGGCTGGGAGATTATACCTTCCATACAAACAGACTTGACACATCTTTTCACCCCAGAGAAAGGTTCTTCGCAAGGCGGAGTAAAGGAACTTCCAGTTCCAGTGCCGATCCCAGTTCCACAGTCCCATCCACCAAAGTCACAATTTTTCATCGTTTCTGGAGCTGGCCAACAACAACACCAGCAGCAACAACAGCAACAACAACAACAACAACATGAAATTAAGGTGCAGGACGTTACTTATCATGAAGAAAGTCGGAATCCTGCGTCAAGTGTCTCCCCACCTTTGAATAATATAAGCGAAGAAGCATCGTTACAAGTTGGCCACCAACAACAGCAGATAAATGGACATGTGGGAAATGATAACCAGCAAGCCATAGATTAATCCGCTCTCGGCCATTCATTCTTGGTGTTCCAGCAAGTCACGTACGACCTGTAATTTTCAGACCTCATCCACAACAGCAGCCTTTCCAACATTTGGACCCGTCCATCATGACAGCTCTGAACCACGCTCAACAAACATCCTTCCTAACTCATGAAGGGTTGAGACAGGCAACTGTAGGGCAGCCGCTGCGAGAGAATACAATCTACGTGAGTCCCGCTGTAGCTGCAACGGTAGCACAGCAACAACAACAGCACTACCAACAAGTTCAACAGCTCCAGATCAACAATGGTCTCGTCAGCGAAAGCGTGTCCAATCCTGTTCGCCAACAAACCCATCATGAGGCTAATAACCTTGAACAACAACAACAACAACAACAACAGCATGGAATTGATCCGAGGATTCCACTTGGTGGATCATCCACCGGCTCTTCGTCGTCTGACGATCCCAATAATCCCAACTGTCAAAACTCACATAATCAAGATGAGCAGCAAATACAACAACAACCCTGGTTTGTTCCTATTACAACTCACCAAACACAGCAGCAACAACAACAACAACAACAACAACAACAACAACAACAAGAGGTAGATAATGTATTGGAGCAACAAACCCATCAAGTTGGACACGCAACTTCTTCCGTGGATCAATCAATTTCCACATCTGCGGGATATACTTCGGAGAACGACGATCAATCACAATTGCATGGATTGAGCTCTGGCAGAGATAATGCAAGTGAGGATGACACATCATCGGCCGACTCATTAGCGCCACCAGAACCTACTCTAGCTTCCTCTTTAGCAACTGTCTCTGCTGCTTCCACGGCCACTAGAGCAGCAGCCTCCTCACCAGGACCCCGTGGCTCGATATCCGTCTCAGATAACGGCAACAAAGGCTCATATCTAATTTACTATCCAAGACCAGCTTCAAAATCTCCCGTTTACTGGATCCAGCCGTCTCGTACCTCATCTCAAGGTGTGGTTAGACTTTCCCCGCAAGTGAGTCCGGTGTCGCCTTCCGTTGCATCCACCGTTGTGACTTGGTCAAGACCCAGGGTGGTTGTAGCTAGTCAATTCCGGACTGAACATCGTCCACAACAGCAACAACAGCAGCAACTACTACAACAACAAGCACAACAAGAACATCAGTTCCGTTTGGAAAGTTCCGCAAGTCAAGAAAATAGTTACGAGCGAGGAGAGGAGACAGACGGAAGTGAGGAAGAAGGACATTCCGCTGGACAGGACTCGTCCGCTGCTGTAGACCATAACGATGCTGATGCAGATGAGCACATTCCATTTGGCCAGAAGCTTGGGGTTTCCAGAGACAACATCAATAAAATCCAAACTCCCTACGATATCATCTCCGTTGGTGGATCTGATGACGAGGCACAGAGTTTAGGTTAGCTTCTCCTTTTTCTCTCTCTCCCTCTCTCTAGATCGTAACTCATAAGTTTTGTGACAAGCTCGTAAGAACAACCTTCAAATCAATAACTTTCACCCTTGCATATACTATTTATTATACTTCAACGTCTACTATTCATCTCATGCCTCTGCATACAAAATTGCAAGGAGCAGCAGTTAAACAAGGTTCTTGTCTACAAATTCTGTCACTTTTTTATCAACTTCCATGCTAATAAAATTTATTGTTACACTTGCTCATATTTGATCATATTCTGAATCAGAATTTCTGATGTTGGTGTACAGATTAGAAGAACAGAGGAAATGGTTCGGAATAAAATATATTCCTTCCGCTTTGTCTTGTGACAGGGAAGAGAGACAGGGATATTTTTGCCACAAGAAATTATTATTTATTGCATAATTCTATTCTGGTTTGGCAATCCAAAAATCACACTATTTTTTTGGAGATTTTGAAAGAAAGTGAACTTGGTTCATTGTTATTGGACATTGGTATTATTTTGGACGTTATTTCAATCAAATTTGAGCAATAAAAAATTGAATATATTCCTCAGTTTGATATGAGACATGGGTTAGAAATGTATATTAAATCCACATAAAAAAATATATAAATCCTATTGTCTTTTTTTGTATTTTTAGAAGAGACATCAGCTTCCAGAGACCACTCACAACAAGGTCTAGAATCCACAGAGAACGGAGGAGCAAAAGAACAATTCGGTGCGTCCGGATTTTCTCCATCCGGTCAGGATGGAACAACCGGTGCTGGCAATGATCAAATAGACCAAGTAGGCAGCAACGGTCCGTCTAGAGAATACCCGGAGGAAGGGGAGGAACAAGAAGTTTCTTCGCAAAACGAGAATAATTTGCAAAACGTGCAGCAAGAAAGCAGCAAGGACTCTTTCTCTCAACATCATCAACAACAACAACAAGACTTGAACGAAGACGCGGATGATGAGCGGGATGACTTTGGATTCCGTCCACAGACCATCTTCCGAAAGCCCATTTCCACGACGGTGATCCATTCTCCTGGAGCCAGTTCCTTTCAGTCTCTGAAACTGCCAAACTTTAAGCCTCACCGAGTGATCGTGCATGACTTCACTGCTCACTCGGCTAATGCGGCTGCCACAGGCCCGTCCGCTTCAGCATCTGAGACTCAAGAAAGCATTGAAACGAGTTCAAAAGGCCAGCAGACGACGTTTCCTTCTGAATCAATAACAAATGCATGGAGTGCGTCGCAAAAGCTCAAAGCTCCCAAGCTCGTGGACATTAATGATGATGATGAGGAGGAATCCTCCGAATCAATTCACAGACCGCAAGGGTTTAACATTCAAGAAGTGATTGCATCTGGACCCGTCACAAATGCTGATTGCTTGACAACTGCGCATAGTGGCCATTTACTTGCCTCCCTCTCATCCACCTCTCCAAGAACTGCAGAGTCCCTCGCTCTACCATCATCCACAAGTGCCAAAGGCAGAGACTTTTTCCTTCCACTGGGTATCTATCCTCTCTTTATTACACACACATTTATTACAAACCCTTTCCAATTTGTGATGGGGAACGCTAATCCAAAAGAGAAGCCCACTTCCCATTCACTTATATAAATATTCCAAAAACAAAGTAAATTCAACCAAGTAGTTTTTGCATCACACACTGTTAGCCAAGAAAAAAATGTAAAATGAAGTGAATACATTTTCTCTTCATTTATTATTCAACTTGAAGATCCTTTTCACACCCCAAAAACTTATTTGCATGAGTTGTATATGTAAATATATTTACTTTACAGGTTCCCGTTTTCCTGGAGGCCGCCCATCAATATTTTCAGCCATTCGCCGACCATTTTCTCCGCAATTACCAGCGTCTAGCAGCACCACTACCAACATACCTACAACAAGCAGCTCTACAACATCACCTCCTTCATCATCATCATCAAAATCATTATTTTCTAGTGAAAGCCCGGTGGAGTCCTTTAGCCCATCAATAAACGGTGGTGGTAAGAGAGAGCGATATTTCGGGCAGAGTCCTTCCAGCTTTGCAGCATCTATTCCCGTTCCAGTCTACCGTCGCCCCGTGCTCAGTCTTAACCATGGTTCTCGAGACGTAGTGGATCGTGAGGAGAGGAACGGGAATGTTGGAAATGGGAACAGTATCCAGAGCGAGTCTGTTACATATATTAGACCCCAGGCAAACATTGTCCTATCTGCTGAGGATATCTACAAAACGAGTGAGCTGAAAGAGGAGAGGATTGTTGATAATGCGAGCAGTAGCAATGATGGGAACAGAGTTGTGGAAAGCGCTGCTACCTCGGTCTCCACTTCTGTGGAAAGTGCAACCGCCGACTCTTCTCAGGATTCAGAGGTGATCATGTCCACAGAGAAATCTTCATCCTTCTCCGTGTCCGTTGTGGATGAACAAACTGGAGGTTTTGGTAATAATCAAGATGAACGAGCATCATCCTCATCATCATCAGTTTATGTGGGAAACAATGGGATTTTGCAACAAGTGGGCAGGCCTTTCCACAACAATAACAAAGTGAACATTGTTCCAATAAGCTCAGTTCCTGTGATTAGCGATACGGAAGCAATACTCAAATCCACAACAACAGCCTCCTTAACTAATCCATCCCGTCTCTCATCTGGCAGTGGGGTGCTCCCGTCTACCACAGCCGTGCCCTCACCCGCAAGCACCAGCACAAAGATTGTGAAAACGGTGCGAGTTCGTCAGAGGATGCGTTCAGGCTCATTTAACGGTCCACTTCGCACCCGATTCCATGGGGGAAATCGGGTTCGCGTTGTACACCGACCAGCCAACCAAGAGTACATACGACATTTCCCAGAATTCGCGACGCAGGAAGGCGACAAGCTGGCGAAAGAAGAGGAGCAAGAAGTGAAAAATGCTCTGATTGAGCTTAAAAAGTCCACTGAACCACTCAAGACATTTTAAATCACACAAAACTCTTTCAAGCGTTAAATGATATTTAGGATGAGTAGTAGATTAGGAGAAATTGGTAACATGATATCCATCCATACAAATATAAGTAGAAATATAGTACCCAAAAAAACACATAAATTTATATTAGTAACCTGTTTGTTTGTTTGTTTTTTTTATTGTGTTTGACCTTGTTTCTTATCTCATTCATGTGTAATTTATTATTTAGCAAAAAAGTGGGTATGTTTTTTTGTTGTATGCTCGTCCGTCGGCCCATATATATTTTTTACCTTTCTACCTTTTTTTGTACAAAAAATAGGAGAGCACCAGTTCCAATAATAACCATACCTACTTTTTTAAAGTTTGTTTTACTAAACTTGTTTGTGGCCGCTCCTGTAATATTTGATATACCTACTTGTATTTATACTTAATATACATACCTACTTTAGACTCTTACCACGTAAAAATCCAAGTTTGTGTACACAACCCACTTGAGTAATTAATTGGCCTTAAGGAATGTTTTCACCGGAAGGGGGGGGGGGAAGAAAAAGCATATTTTCAAGTGAGACGGTAGCTCTTTGCTTCTTTTATTTCTATTTTGCGGTTGTCGCCAAACTTAACCAGTTGTTCCAGCCCATCCAACTATAAGCTAACAAGGAGCAGATTGTCAATGTCACTTTCAATACAACTTGTACCACTCGTGTCGTCGTTGTTGAGACTGAAAAAAAGGAAACACGTAGAAATTAAAAGAAGAATGAAATCCTGGAAAAAAGGGGAAACCCGTCGGCACTGAAATTACTCTGAAGTTAAAACAAAAGAAAGGATTTTCGACTTGCTTTTAAAAAGAAATCGTTTTAGTTACATAAGCGAGTTACATAGAAGAAAAAACCATCTCTTTCTTTCTCTTTAGTCTTTGCACACGCTTGCCTTCCTTTTTGACTGACTTGACTAGAGAGATCCATCAGACATGGACGTCACCTTCCTTCCTTTCCTTTTAAAATGCCAACGCACTTTTCAACAAAACAATGTGGAACATTTCTCTTTTCTTCTATCCCTTCAACATTGAATGCATTCAACGTACAAAGAAAAAGTTGAGGAATTGCATTATTAAGAAAAAGCCGAATGAGTTTTTCCTTTCTTTCTAGCAACGTATAATTTGCAAAATAGGATGATGATAAGCTTAAAAAAGAGCAAAAAATTACTTGACATTGGTTTGTAGCACAAGAGTAAAACTATGTTTTTTTTGTAGACTAATTTGGATTCCTTTTAGTGGCACTTGACTGGATTGACTGGACTGAGTGAATGGAATAGTTTGAATAATTGGTATTCGACCATACTTTCTTTTGGTTACACATTCAAAATCCACGATGCAAAGTGTAGTTGGAAAAAAGTTGACGTGGTTCGCAATAAATTTCATCTTTGTTTTGTGGAAACTGAAGATCAGATGAGCAAGTTTTTATAGGAGATCATAAAAAAGGGTTACTGGTTTAGAGGAATGCGATGAGTTGATGAAAATGTTGATGATGATTGGTATAATAATAAATGTGAAAGATGAAAGAGTCTTCTGCTGACTACTGGAAATGAGTTGAATGTGTTGCGTGTGTGGATGCAATAAAGTGGAACAAATTGCGACGCGACGACTGCTGACGCTAACACTTTTTTATTTGCAGATGCATCACCAACGACATACTTCCGTATTTTAATATCACTCAGATATGCATTTATTATTAATATTATTATTTTATTTTCAACTTCATTTACTTTTATAACTTCATTCCATTTTGGAAGTTGTCCCCAAGTGGTTAAAACAAAAAAAGCCTTGAAACGGTTTAAACTACTCTCTACAAACTTAACTAATAATATATTATTATTATTATGGTCTTGATTAGCTTGCGTGCGTGGTGGCTTATTGAGGGAGTGAGTACTTTGGATCAAGTTGTTGGCTTTGACGTAGCTAAAAAGGTTGTTTAATAAATTGAATGGTTTCCTATGGTTTTTCCCCCTTCCCCTTTGTTTATTAAAAACTGTGAAAATGAGGATTGATAACCAAAACTTGCAAAGTTTGTAAACTGATTAATTAGATATATTACAAAACTAAAAACTGCATTTTTTCCCCGTGGCCCATGTGTGGTTTGTTGGTTCGGTGTACACAAGACGTTAAGTTGAGTTGTAATGTAATTTTAAAAAGAAGGATGATGAGAGTGTTGAGCTATGAAATAAATGTAGTAATTAAATTTAAAACTTAAACAAAAGTGCAGGGTTGTTGTTGTTATTAAGATGGTGTAAATAATATAATTGTTATATATAATATTTCAGTGATTGTTTTAGTATTATGATTACTACACTTAATTGTTTGTTACATGGAAGGTGACTATAAGCTTTAAATTGTTTTTTTTAACTGAAAAAAAACGACTGGTTTGAGATTAAAAGTTTAAGGGCGAATATTGAAGGAAGATGATAAATAAAATGTAAAATGTATAGAATGATGATAACGACAAGTGCTATTTATGGCGTCCAATTATAAAAAAAACTAAAAATGCAATAAACGTTAAAAGAAATAGTTGTAATTATTTAAAAATGTATTGTACTGTTTTTGTATTTATAAACAATGTTTTTATTATGCTGTTTTTTTTAAAATGAAATAAAAAAATTTGGATAAAATGAAAAAAAATAGTGAGAACCTTGCAGCATGATTTGCTTGGAAACATCATTTGGAGGATGCGATGATGTGTACGCATCTATACCTTCATATTAGCCAACAACTTCTGCAACTCCTCATTTATTTCTTCCATTTGCTTCACAACATCAATCTGGTTTGCAGGCTGGGTCGACTCCTCGACTGGTGCTCCTTGTAACATGGCCAAGTGGGTTTTGAATTTGCGGAGTATTTCCACAAGTGTCACAAGTTTTCTTTCCATTTCAGGATCCTTCTTTCCTTTGCGTCCACTCCGTTTAAACATTATCTTCTTTGCTTCTTTCCAATCATTCACAAGTTACATTCATGTCGCTCGTACCTGTTACAAAAAATAAAAAGAAACAAACTTATAATTCCCTTTTTGCATTCTGGCATGTTGTTGAGTGTAAAGTAGAGATGGACAGACATTCACATCCCCGAGCAATATCTACTTTTCAACAAGTTTCCAACATTTCTCCGCACTTTTTAAAAGATAATTTAGTCGAAATATTGATCACTTACTGTTTCCCATTTTTTTCACTAAAGAAGGAATGTAATCTCCTTAAAAAAATATTTAGAAAGTTTTCATCTAACTGAACTGTCAAATTGAACAAATGATACACGGTTAACTGGAATTATTTTTTCTGGACAAGTTTAAAAAAAAGATGTTGAGTTGAAGGATGAGGACGAGGATATAAATACAAAATGGAGTAGATTTTGTTTGTCTCCCAACTATACAATACAGCTTGCTAAAAAATTGTGCATTTACTTTGCTTTCTTCAAAAAAAAATAAAAAAAAGATGTTGAGTTGAAGGATGAGGACGAGGATATAAATACAAAATGGAGTAGATTTTGTTTGTCTCCCAACTATACAATACAGCTTGCTAAAAAATTGTGCATTTACTCTGCTTTCTTCAAAAAAAATGTATGCAACATGTGGTAATTCCTTCAACTTAATTTTTCTTATTTATGGAATCATTCATTCACAAATCTAATTGCCCCAAATACATTATTCGCAGAACATTGTTAAACAATGGGGAATTTTAACATTCCTGGGATGTACATAACTGGCTCTTCTTTTAGTTCAAGTGTCGGTCAAATGACCCCTTTGTTTACTATCCTATTGTATCCTTCAACGACGTTTATGAATGCTCCCATTATGATAATACCATGCCCAATAATAATAGTAAAATACATTGCCGGGCTTCCACACGGCAGCAGCAGAGCATTTTGCAATATTACTGCAATATTACTGTACACTACTTGTCTTGGAAAGCCAGTTGCATAAAAAACTGTATCATTTCCTTAAGCCCACATTTAGCTAAAAACATGCTTTGTTCAAAAAAAAATAACCTTCTCATTCCTTCTCCAGTTTGTAGGTAGGTACGTCTCCCTCTCTCTCATCCCGTTGAATAAAAAGATGTTATCCATGCAACTACTTAAAGTGGGGGTATAAACGTAGCATCTTTATCATAAGCGGGTGGCCTGATCTAAACTAGATAGATATCCGCTAAACTCATGTCAAATTATGTCAATATTTTATAAATCTAAATCAACTTTCCAACATTTATTTCGAATTTTTCAAGTAATTATAAGATCAAATCTGTCTGTCGATCTTATGGTGTATCATCTTTGAAGAAAATTGGTTGAGATATGAGGTCAGGGGACCATTCTTGTTAGTTTTACCCTATACTACCCCCTGTTCAGCAGCAGATATTAAGTAATAAAATAATAAATTCCGTAATTAACATAATGCTCTCGTGTTACTTGTCAAGGTCTTTCGAATGAGCTGTGATTTGCTATATCGAAAACAGATTTTTTTTTTTAAATCACAACTATTTATAACATGCATTTTAAAATGTGACCTCCGATGTCACTTCGAAACAAAGTAGTGTCATTTTCGAAATGATCAATTTATTACCGTTTATGAAATGTAGGCAGTGTGAAATTCTCAGCTAAACAGTCGTACTGAACTGGCCGTTTTATAAAATCGCTGAAAAAAGCTATAGCTAAATCCATGTTATTCAATAATTCATATACATAATACATAATACATAGACATGAACCTTTTGAAATAATTAACTATTTTTCAGCAGTGATAGATACAGGGGAACCTGAGATTTTAAGGATAATGCGTGAAACAAGGGATAAATTGAATGGGACTACATGGTGCAGAATACGTGATGTATCATAAAATATCCACATTCCATTCTAGCTCCATCATCATCCTCACTGAGAACAAAGGGAGATTACTGTTTGAAAAGTAGAACTTTGCTCCAGAGCAAAACCAAATATATACACAAAAATACAAGAGACTTGTACTGTGTGCAAATAATAAAGTGGCTAAACGCATCTCACAGTCTCTTCTTTCTTCTCATCTCATCTACTTCTCTGCTTGCATTATTATTTCTGCTCAGAATTTCATCTGAGCAGCAGGCCAGGAAATGCTTCATTTTCCGACATGTTGGCGACAGCGAGGAGTAAAATTCAATAGTCGTGCACAAACACACTGACGACGATCATGACCTTGACGACATGATCGCTGTGAATAAAGCTATGCTGCTACACATGCTGGAGTAATGATATTATTAAACATTTGAATACAAATAAAAGTAGCATATTGAATATGAATTTAAGGATAGAAAGTAAAAGACTTTAACGTCAAGTCATGATTGTGGACGACGTTTTAATAACTGAAATGAATCAAATGCAAAGCGTTGCTAAAGAGTTGTCTTCATTTTCAAAGTTGACTTGGTGAAATGGTTTTTTTAAATGGAATTTTATCGATGATAATAATGCTAACATATGAAATAAATAATTAATTCAAAGTCCATTGTTTTTTTGCAATATTAAAAAAAAGAGTTGTCTTCATTTTCAAAGTTGACTTGGTGAAATGGTTTTTTTAAATGGAATTTTATCGATGATAATAATGCTAACATATGAAATAAATAATTAATTCAAGGTCCATTGTTTTTTTTGCAATGGTAAATTTTGTAATAATGGATTATTTTAAAATCTGAGTGATTGACATTATTACATTTTCAAACATTATTTTGTGAAAAGGAGCTAAATGAGACTTTAGTTTTAAATGACACGATAGGTAGCTGGAAATCCCATATCGTCAGTTTCCCTTTCGCCTTATTACTAGTCGTACTCTGGTGGTGGGATGCCGGCTTCTATGTGTATTTCTGAAATAGTGAGTACATCAACCATAAAAATTGTTATACATATTTAGTAGTACTGTTGGTGCAATAAGTTATAAAAAATGATACATACCACGTCCCTCTTGTTTTAGCTGATGCAATTCGATTGTTAGTTCAAAGGCCTTGTCCCAAAGTTCCTTTGTCGCGCCCTTCTTCATTTCCATCTCCAATTTTGCCAATTGAACACCATTCTGCGTAACCCGAACCTGTAGTTCTCTTAATTTAATGAAAAGACTAAGCCTTTCCATTGGAGTCAATCGCTTTCTAATCATGGCTCTCCTTTCCGCCTCCTTGGTCAGGTTTCTCACACCTGTTTAAAAAAATATATACAATCAAAAAAATGAAAGTGTGCAAGTTTTCTTGTCTTTATACTGAGAAGACAATGACAATA